>BKZX01028378.1:0-20539 GCA_014362285.1 Fagus crenata
TGACTCCTGGATGACACCCATCGTCAACTACCTAGAAGACGAAACGCTCCCTTCGGACCCAATCGAAGCTAGAAAGCTGAAAACTCGATCCACAAGGTTTGTCCTGATACAGGGCATTCTGTACAAAAGAGGCTTCTCGTTCCCATATCTACGTTGCCTAGATAAGGCAGAGTCCGACTACGTGATGAGAGAAGTGCACGAAGGAATCTGCGGCAATCATTCAGGTGCACGTTCCTTAGTGCACAAACTCGTCCGAGCTGGGTACTATTGGCCGACGATGCAGAAGGACGCGATCTCCTATGTTCGTGCATGTGACAAGTGCCAGAGATTCGGAAACCTCATCCACTCGCCACCAGAGACACTGACCCCAATGACGGCACCTTGGCCGTTCGCCCAATGGGGACTCGACATCATGGGACCCTTCCCTGTCGGACGAAGACAGCTAAAATTCCTCGTAGTGGGAATAGACTATTTCACAAAGTGGGTGGAAGCCGAACCGCTCGCTACGATCACAGAAAAGAACATAAGGGGATTCGTATGGAAGGCAATCATATGCAGGTTCGGGATACCCAGGGCCTTTATATCGGACAACGGACGACAGTTCGATAACTCGCCTTTCCGAGAGTTTTGTGAAGAGCTGGGCATACGCAACCACTACTCGTCCCCCGGTCACCCACAGGCCAACGGACAGGTGGAGGTTACAAATCGATCCTTACTCAAGATGATCAAGACTCGACTTGAGGGGGCAAAGGGGCTATGGCCTGAAGAGCTCCCAAATATCTTGTGGGCATACAGGACAACAGCAAGAACCCCCACGGGAGAAACCCCCTTTCGACTGACGTATGGCACCGAAGCCGTCATACCCGTAGAAGTCGGCCTCACTACATGGAGGACGAACAACTATGACGAGGAAAGCAACGATGCTCAACTACGATCAAACCTAGACCTGGTGGACGAAGTCCGGGATCAAGCTGAAGCCAGAACCAGGGTCTACCAACAGAGGATGGCCCGCTACTACGATAGACGAGTAAAGCACAGAGAATTCAAAGTTGGAGACTTGGTGCTGAGAAAGGTGACCCTTGCAACAAAGGATCCCACCCAGGGAAAACTGGGACCCACATGGGAAGGACCATACAGGGTCGTCAAGTTCCACAGGAGAGGCACTTATCACCTGGAAAAATTAGACGGGGACGCACTACCGCACCCCTGGAACGCCGAACATCCGAAGAAGTACTACCAGTAAGACAATATTCATATGTATTCTCTTTATTCCTTTACTCGTATGATTCGAAATCCCGGTGTATTTGTTTTAAAATAAACTAACGGAATACAAAGTCATCCGTCCAAGCATCACAACTCCGTTTCTGCTTCTCCAAAGGCTCAAACAACCTTAATTGCTTGAATAAAACGACAAGCGTAAGGACGACCTTAAGCGCTTGAATAAAAACAACAAGCCAAAGGCTCACCGACGACCTTAAGCGCTTGAATTAAAACAACAAGCCAAAGGCTCATTGACGACCTTAAGCGCTTGAATAAAAACAACAAGCCAAAGGCTCACTGACGACCTTAAGCGCTTGAATAAAAACAACAAGCCAAAGGCTCACCAACGACCTTAAGCGCTTGAATTAAAACAACAAGCCAAAGGCTCACTGACGACCTTAAGCGCTTGAATTAAAACAACAAGCCAAAGGTTTACTGACGACCTTAAGCGCTTGAACTAAACAACAAGCCAAAGGTCCACCTAACAAACCTAACTGCTTGATTCAAATCCCCATGCATATGCACCAAAGCCCATGCATGGACGAATCTAGACACTTTGAATAAACAAGTGTCTCAAATCCCCATGCATATGCACCAAAGCCTATGCATGGACGACTCTGGACACTTGACCAAACAACAAGTGTCTCAAACACCCATGCATATGTACAAAAGCCTATGCATGGACGACTCTAGACACTTGGAATAAACAAGTGTCTCAACACCCATGCGTATGTATAAAGCCTATGCATAGACGACCCTCGACACTTGACTCAACACCTATGCATATGCACAAAAGCCTATGCATGGACGACTCTAGACACTTGGACTAAAAAGTGCCAAAGCCATCAACGCATGGAAGGAAAACGTTCTAACGACACAAATACAGGTCACACCCACAAACGGGAGTCGTCAAAGACATTCAAGATAGACGACCATAAGAACATGATAAGAAACAGGTGAAACAAGTATTCATATACAAATGTCACCGAAAGCAGCTGAGATATATATTAAACAAACTTTGTTCAGAAAATTAGCACACCTCAAAAACAAACATTGTAGCATTGTGTCAAAATACACAGGCCTCAAAACGGGCCCCATAAAAAAAGAACATGCACATAATTACTTGTCTCTAAAAAGGTTTTATAAAAGCTAGAAAACTAGGAGGTAGCGTCGTCATCCATCTGAGGATCAGTAGACGGCCCTGCATTGTCATCAACAGGCATCACTGATTCGTCATCATCAAAAGGCTGGAAGGCTTCGAAATCCAGCTCCGGGTACTTCTCCTTCGCCTGTTTCTTCAGGAAGCTGAAACCAGAGAGGAAGTACTTAGTATTGTTGTCGTCGTAAGCTTCCGACGACTTGAAATCCTCAACAGCCGAAACCTTCGCCACCTCCAGTTGAGACGTCAGCTTCTTCACTTGTTCATCAGCCCTTTTGGCATCGTCCAACGCTCTCCTCAGATCCTCGTCCTTCCTCGTCAGGTCAGCCTTGGCCGAAGATAGCTCACCCACTACCCGGTCCCTATCCAAAGTCAGCTCGTTGACGAGCGACGTCAACCTCTGGTTGGCCTTAGCAGCCTCTGACAGTTGGCATTTCTGCTTCAACAGTGCCTCCTCCCATTGCGTACAACGGTTGGCTATCACTGTAAGCTTAGTCAGGCCCTATGCAAAGAAGAAGAACAACATTCATTTAGTCAAAAAAATGAAATGGATGAAATGACGAAAGAACGACCTGGGAAAGTGAGAAGATCATACCTTCATAAGGGAATGGACGCCAGCCACCTTAATGATGTCGGTGTTGACCTTATCATATTCGGCAAGGTCCTCCTTCGTCACAGCAACCTTGGCCCTGCGACAGGCCAAAGAGGCGTCCCGGGGTAGCGTCGGCGGCTTCTCAACGAACCTACTGGACGAAGGTTCAGCAAGAATTTCAACAACCTCGACCGACGAGGTGGGCACAGGCTCTGGGACAGGCAGTTTCGGAGCAGGAAGGGGAGGAGGAGGAGGAGGAAGATTTCTTTCGTCCGTCACCTTCTTGGACGACGTTTCTGTTTTTCTCTTCTTCCCTATCGTCAGAGGGGCCTCTTCTTGCTGGCTCATCATCTTTTTCAACTTCTCCCTATTCAACTTGGCTGTCGCCATCCCTACAAAACGAAGCGAAGTCATCGTCAGATAATAGTCGTCAAAAAAAAAAAAAAAAAAAAAAACAACAACTCTAGAAGATAGTCATTTACTCCTCTGATTAATCTCTTGCAACGACAATACTGCTTCACTGGGTTCAGGACCGAACGAATACCGAGCAAGGAGTTCAGGTCGGATGAAGTGCTTGTAATGGTGCTCGTTGTGATGCAACGCTCTAAGCACCCTGTTGTGGCCGTCCGTGTCCAACTTCAGTCGCCTGAGCGCTGAAAGAAGGAGAAGAAGACGTCAGAAGCAGAACTACTAGAACACCCTTAAAAACTTAAAAAAAAAAAAAGAAAACATGCAGAGAAACACACACACCAGAGGACGAGGGTACGCCCCACTTCCGATGGACTCGGATATAATCGTCGTCCTTCTCACTAACCAGACTTTCCCAATTTTCTCCACATACAAACACATAATCGTCCTTCCATTCCCTATTGGACGACGGAGTTCCGACTATCAATTTCAGGCCTCTTTGCCGCATGTTCAGAGACCAAAAACCCTTGGAAGCAGGTATTTGGACAGGCTTGTAGCAAAAAAGAAGCTCGTCCACAGTGAGGTCGTCCTTCCCCCCACTCAGGACCTTCCATATCACCATGGAGCCCACCACCGTCCTCCAGGCGTTGGGCGCCAACTGGCCTGGCGCAAGGTTTAGACGATCCAACAACTCCCTCGTCAGGGGTTGCAGGGGGAACCTCACGCCAGATTTAAAATCGGCGTCATAGAAGGCTACGTCGCCGTATCTCGACGAGCATGCTTCCTCGTCCGACTCAGGGATCCTAAGGACGACGTCCTCAGGAATTTGGTATTTAGTTCGGTACTTATCTAAATCCTCAACTGACACTACCTTAGACAAGTACGACATAGCAGTCCAGGAGTCGTCAGGGCCCACAGCCCCTGACGACCCAGAGACTGACGGAGTCGCCTCCGTTGAACGAGTACCCTCATCCCTCTCCGAGAGTCCCTCCGGTAGGTCCTCAGAACGGACCGGGGACCAACTACTCCCCTCATTGGCCATCCTATCCCTCAACGCTCTCCAAGTAGTCAACGCCGGAAAGCTCAGGTTAAAAAGCTCCTCCGACACACGGCGGAGCACGCAATCAGAAGGGACTAAATCCCCGAAGTCTATAGCCCTACCCTCGCTCTCGGCTATCCTACACACCCCCACAAAGAAGTTCCTAAACGAATGATCCAGCCTGGACAACTAAACTCAAACCGGAAAAAAAGGACAGTGGAGAACTCACCGGAGAAAAACAGGAAAGTAGGAGCAACACGGCGGAGGCGAGAAAGAAAGGAGATTTGAAGTGAAAAAACTCCCAAAAACCATTCGCTCGAATATAAATAGTTGAAAATCTCGGGCAGACGAAACGAGCCGTCGCTTCGCGAGACGTGCCCAGTGAATGAAGAACACGTGTCGAAAGAGGAGTTCACCCGGTCACTTCAGCATTTAATGCCTTGATTTCTTTTCGGCTGCGCGCTTCTCGAAAAAGACGTGCCCTAAGAAACGCGCCAAAATAATACAAATGAAAACCCTAGATATTCCGTTCGTCGTCCATAACGGAACCACGACGGAATAGGGGGCATCTGATGAGTCAACGTCCAAATGACGAACGACTCTATCTCCCTCGACTCGTCTCGACAACCCTGATACAACAAACAACCATACAACATCGTCCTGTGGACACCAAAAGAAGGACGTCAACGAGCATACCACCAAACCAACAGACGAATACATACGCGCCTTGCCCTACGACGAGCATACACATGGACGACTTTATACGTCGTCCTTGACACATTCCGCTCTCGGCTCACCGAAGACCACACTCCATGAATGTAATTAATTGCCAGAAGCGTTATGATTCCATTAATTACAATATCCCCAAGATATTGTAACTGTCTTCATAAAGACCCCCATTCAAGACCAATTAAAGAAGGAATTAAAGAGAGTTCAAACGGCTAGTTTCTGGGGGATCTATATAAACCTCACATCAGAAAGACACGAGGTACGCACACTATTAGCAGAAAAATACTTTTACTTACTTGTTAATTCTCCACCAAATCTCTGACAAAGGCATCGGAGGAACTTTGGCCGGCACCCCACCGGTGCTTTCTACCGTCGTCATTGTTTGTTTCTTGTTTCAGGTCATCCATCCGAGAGAACATCCTGTCGGACGACTGTGCTGATTTTACACTTCATCAGTAATTATATATTCAATCTTTGTATAATTCATATTATCTAATGCAGCTGGAATGTTTAACACATTGCAAATGACATGCACATACGTACAAGTTTCGCTAAAAGTTGACAATCAAAGATGATATTGATTATGAAGATTTGAACTACATGATAGTGACGTACAGATATATCATTGTGTGCCACTATTATGCTTATGCAAAATCCTAAGGTTGAACACATTACACACATTGCACATGCAAATATAAATTTGGCTTAGAACAGACAATGAAATTCAGTATACACTTATACTGATTTGATGGGAACAGCTCGTAGGGTCTCAGCCTTACATAAGGAAAGCCCAAAATTTTCCTCCATGTCTATATCTTCTGGCTTCATCTCATTAGGGAGCTTCCAAGAAAAGCAGTGGACAAGAGAAGCCAACATCAAGTGCACCATCCGGTTAGCCAATGGTAATCCAGGGCAGATCCTTCTTCCAGCTCCAAACGGAATCAACTCAAAATCTCGGCCTTTAAAGTCAAAGTCTTGCTCTAAAAACCTTTCAGGCATAAATAAATTTGGGTTTGGCCATATGCTTGAGTCTCGTCCCATTGTCCACACGTTTATTAGTATTTGTGCATTTTTTGGCACAGTGAAACCACACATTTCTACGTCTGTCTCAGCCTTGTGAGGAACGAGAAAAGGTGCTGGTGGGTGCAATCGAAAGGTTTCTTTCACTATAGCTTGAAGATAAGGAAACTTTGAGATGTCTGATTCTTGAACAAGCCCATCTTTGCCAAGGACTTTTTCGAGCTCTTCTCGGGCTTTTACCATTTTTTCTGGGTTGCATAGTAATTCTGCCATTGCCCACTCCACTGTGATTGATGTTGTGTCGACCCCAGCAAAAAATAAGTCCTTATATAGAGTAGCTAGTGTGAGAAATACAATTAATTAATTAAATAACATGTTCCTTACATAACAATCAATTTAGATACATAACATTTTCATAACAATCAAACATACTTTCTCACCTCTTAATACAAATAAATAAATAAATAAAACACTCAAGAATAAAAATTGAATAATATATAAATCCTTAAGTTTATACATTGATAATTAAATCTAATAATCTACTGGTCTAATAATTCCATAAAAGAAGAAGATAAAATGCATATACATGTTATACATGAAACATGAAATGAAGTTAAATCACCTATAAGTGTGATTTTGGATTACTTTTTTTATTTAAAACTTATTTGCTTATTTACTAAAAGTTGGCAAAAGTATAGTTGTACTTAAAAATTATGTGAGGTTTTTAAAAAACTGTACATAATCTAAAAACCTAAAAGAAAAAAGTTGATCCAAACTCGTTAGGAAATTCTATCTCCACTTCAAAGGAGTGCTCTCAAAAGAATAAATAAATAAATAAAATATAACATGGAGGTCAAAAAAAAAAATAGAGTAAATATATAGTTCGGAAGAAAATTTATAATGAATTCACGAAAACACTACTCAATGTTAGTATTAATTCGATGCTGAAAACATTTATCTTTGAGAATTACTCATCAAGTACGAATTATGTCATTAATATTTTCATCTACACTAAAGAAAATTTAATAATATTTTAATATACAAATTTACATTCAAAATTAGTCAATAAATAAAAGTTTAGAATTTTATAATAAAGCCTTGATGAATCGTTTGGGTAAAAAACGAGTACAGGTCAGAAACTTATTGGACTAAAACGGATTGCTACTTCTAGTACCCAAATTTATATTTTGGTTTCGGTACAAGTGGGTTAACAGGTCTAAATCCAACTTTTCCTGATCTAGAAATAGGATAGCAAAAAATATGAAAGCAAAAACTAAAGATAGAAATACAAATTGTGAGATAGGTGGTATTATTAATTACTCTTTTTGTGCAAATACAAATAAAGATAGGAAAACGACTTCGTGAGCATAATACTAAAAAAAAAAGTATGATGGTGGATTAGAGTAATTACTTAGATTAGTTTTTGAAAAAAAAAAAAAAGTAATGCCAAAAATGATATATTTCCTGCTCAAAACATAATAAAAAGAAATGATAATTACGTGTTCCGAAGAAAAGTTTTAAAAAGGTAGTCAATCACCAGAAGCAGATGTTTGATATCGTGGCAGCTCAAATCTGAATTATCTTCTTCGGTGACAGTTAGGAGGGAATCTAGTACATCGTTGCTTGCTTTAGGACCCTTTGAGGAAGCTCTTAATTGTACTCGTTCATTGATGAAACCGTCCAACATCCCAAACAATTTTTCATAATAAATCCTTGACCTTCGGCGTGCACCTTGTGGATCAACCAAACGAAGTGCTGGGAAATAGTCAGCAAGATTAGGCCTTCCAGCTTCCTCGGCGAGACCAGTTATAAGCTTCTGGAACTCTTGTGACAAATTCGAACCATATTGGGCCAAGTCAATAGAGAAAAAAGTGTTTGATATGGAATTAAGGATAGTTGTGAAGACGTCTCGACCAATATCAACCGCTACACCTCTATTGCAACTTTGGTTAACATGGTCAAGTAGTTCCTGCACCTTTCTTCGTCGAAGTCCTTGTGTGGCATCAAGGCGTTGGGGAGCAAATATTTGCATGGCAGAAACTTTCCTGAGGATCCTCCAATGACCATTTGTGGGCAACCACGCAACTGAAAATTTGTGGTGGTCAAATGGTCGTGCAATATCAAGGATATTTCGACCAGAGAAGGCCTGGTCGTTTCTTTGCAGTGCTTCTTTAGCTATCTTTGGAGAAGAAATGACTATGGTCGTTATGCTGCCGAGCTTGAGAGTCATTAGGGGACCATAAGTTTTGGAGAGCTCAGCAACAGTTTGATGGGGTTTGTTGCCCAGCTCCAATATGTTTCCAATGATTGGAAAAGGTTGAGGGCCTGGAGGCAGTGTGGGCGAGACAGAATTCCGGCCTAGTAGGCCAGAGGTGAGAAGACGAATGCATGCCCACGCAAATGGCAGTAACAGCAAAAATAGTAGGTAGTCCATTAACTAAAGTTTGGTTTCTGTTTCTTGTTCTGCCTCAATCAAGAGTGACTTTAAGGTTCAGATCAAAGCAATCACAATGATATGGACTACGAGTGAAAATATTGTGCCTGTTATAAAATGAAAGAGAAAGCAAGAGAAGTGAGGAAGATAAACTCTTTTGAGAACTTTCTTATTAGGTGGTCATCCACATGAAAGATGAATTTCTAGAATTCCCTATATCACTAATCTCTCTATCTCTTCTTTATATCTTCAAATGAAGCATTACACTTCTATATATATATATATATATATATATACAATTGGAAGAATGATTATCATGATTCATACTTTAATCATAATTCTCATTTAAACCATAACTTACACATTTAGCACATTATTTACACATTAATCATGACTCATACATTAGTCAATATTGATGACTCTCCTATCTCACTAATCTCTCTACCTCTTCTTTATATCTTCAAATGAAGCATTACACTTATACATATATACTCTTGGAAGCATGATTATCATGATTCATACTTCAACCATGATTCTCACTTAAGCCATGACTCACACATTTAGCACATTATTTACACATTAATCATGACTCACACATTAGTCATGATTTACACATTAATCATGACTCACACATTAGTCAATATTGATGACTCCCCTATCTCACTAATCTCTCTACCTCTTCTCTATATCTTCAAATGAAGCATTAAACTTCTATATATATATATATATATATATATATATATACACTTTGAAACATGATTATCATGATTCATACTTTAACCATGATTCTCACTTAAGCCATGACTCACACATTTAGCACATTATTTACACATTAATCATGATTTACACATTAGTCAATATTGACAACATCAATAATTCACAACAGTGCCCACATAAACTGCATCACATTATGGTCCACATATCAAAATATGAAATGTAGATGTTCACATGTGGGTTTTACTAATTAAATTTATGGTAGGACCTACCAATTATATGAATGGGGAATTACGCATTTATTTGTAGTCCTGAACTATTGAATAATCACTCGTCAGTTCCATGTTATATAGACTTATAGTACCCTATACATTAAATAATTGTTTTTTTTTTTTAATGCAACCTCATATCTCTAATATCTCTAATTCAATATATACCCCAAATAGCAAGTTTAGTTCAACGGTGGGGTTAAATTAAAAGCCTAATAATAATAATAATAATAATAATAATGGGTTTAAATTAAAAGAAAAGAAACAATCAAATTCATATAAAAATAAAATTAGATTAAAGACAAAATGGCCACGTGGCGTTAGTAGGTGAGATTTTTAACTTCTAGAAGTCCATCAGTATTGTCATGCATGCGGGGGAATGGGTCACGGTCAAATCCAAAATAAATGAAACAATATGAAAAGAGACAAACAAATCGGAAAAAACTTCAAAATTAAAGCAGAGAAGCTGTACCGGTCCGGAATTAATTTTTCGGCTGAAACGCCAAAATCTGGCTGGTACACTTTGAAACGTTTCGAAATATTAACAAGTACATTTTCGTGGTGTTTCTTATACCGAGTAGAGTATCAAAACGAAATATTTCGGATATTTCGGCCAAAACAATACTAAATTGACCACTTTGGTGTTGTCACCTTCATGTAAAGAGTGTTGTATACAACCGGCCCATTACATAAAATCATTTTTCCACATGTAGACAAGATATTTATTGACTGATCAGTACACTACACGAAATATGATCTTCTTTATTTGAAAATCTCTCAATTTGTCTATTTCATAATTCATATTTTATTTAAAAAATCTAACAGTATACATACTCTCACATCATTTAAAATTTTAAATGACGTGGCTGTATGAACGTTTTTAGATCAATGATATTTAATCTCGACCATAAAATGAACACTTTCTATTTCAATTCAAATGGAAATAATTATTTTTCACACTACACACTATAAAGAAAAAGGATCTTTTCCATTTGAAATAAAATGGAGAGTGTCCATCTCATTCTTTCTAATTTAAATTCCTCTCATTTTTCCTCTTTTTTATTTGAATGAATGATATTTGGCAAATAAAAAATTCAAAGATTAAAACAAACCCACATTAAATACAGTTCATTTGTGTCTTTCTTTTCCTTTCCAACAAAGCTTTCTCCTCTTCCTTGCCACTCTCTTTCTCTTACATCACCACCGTCACCCTCCAAGATCAAGGCTTGCCGGAGAATGAGTGGCGAAGAAAGACTTGTCAATCCTGCATTGCAAGTAAGCACATCACGTCAAAAAAAATAAAAAATTCACACCACTGAATCCCACGTTTAATCTTCAAAGAAAGATGGGCCATCTTGGCCTTCTTTCCTTAGTGAATTGCTCTTTTGCTTTGTACCTGAGACTGCTTCATTTAGCAAAAAAAAAAAAGAGACTGCTTCTCTGCATCTCCTCTCTCTCACACTGGTAGCATTTTTTTTTTTGAGATCTGTGCAATTTCACCTTCTTTAATTCCTTGAATTTGTTCAGCTCTAGTAGACTGTGGGCAAGGTCTATACTGTGGCAACTGGCCTACTTTGGGCAAGACCCAACCTATTTGCACCAAAGGCCAAGCTACCTTACTCACTTTTATTGTAAGCCTATTTTGACATTTAAGGTTGTGCGAAATGGCCTACAAAAAGAACTCTCACAGAAAAGATTGATTGTGAAAAATAATTTTGAATTAAGAAAAATTTCTTAACAAACATAGAATGAAAAAAAAAAAAAACAATCACACTAACATTAAGATTTTACGCGGTTCAGTTTTTGGCCTATTCCATGAGCAACGACGAAAAATTTTACTAATAAAGATGGAGATTACAAATACGGTGTAAAGGCACTCTCACAAATCTCAAAACCCCAATACAACTAAATAATTCTCTCACAAATAATAAATAATAAAGAATTCCAATTCCATATTCCAATGTGCAGCTCTATCCCAAATACCAAATACCAAAGCATATGCCAAATAACATGCACCAAATACAAAATACCAAAGCAAATATCAAACATTAGAGAAATTGATGAATTTTATCTAGTTTAACTGTCGCAGATGGCACCAAACCAAAGCAAAGAAGTTGCACCACAAAAACAAAGAAGCTACACTACCTCTCTAAAGCTCTTTGCCACATAAAACCAAAACAAAGGAGATATGCCACACCAAAACAAAGTAGAACACTTCCACTCAAAACCACAGTTGCATAGCTCTCTCAAACTAATTCAAAGTCTCTCCCTATGTGGAAGTACCTTAGGGCCAAAGCCACCAATCCCTTTGTGGTATTGTCTATTTATAAGACTTCAATACATACTCTTTGATGGACAAGGAATACCTTTCTTGGTAAATAAGCAATAACTTTCTTAGTGGACATGCAATACATTTTTTCATAGACAATGAGTGAGTACTTGTTTAACAAAATATAGACTTTCTTGTCACATCAAGAAAACCCAAATCAAATAAAATTAGGAATTTGAGGCAATATCTACAAATTTCCGCTTTGACACAAATTCCACCAAACAATCATCCAAACCAATTCGAATTAGGAATTTCACTCAAATCCAAAAACAAAACAAAAAACTAGAACAAATCTCCACCTTGGAGAAATTTGCAGCGTACCAAATTCATCAAATCCGTCTCTCAACCTTGGCATGAATTGAGCTACCAAATATAAATACTTAACAAATCTCCACCTTGGCAAGACTTCTCCAAAACCACAAATGTCTAGTGAGAAACCAAAATTATAGTCCAACCAAAAAACAAAGTGCAAATCATCCCAAGCTACCTCCAAATACGTACGCTAATAGATGTCAAATGCACCCAAAGATGGTGCCAAATACAAATTAGAGCCCAACCAAAAGAACAAAGTGTTCACCTCAAACTACCTCCAGATGCGCCAATTAACACCAAATACACTCGAAGATGCCCAAACACGATGAATACTTATCAAGTCTAAGTAGTATTCAAACCTGACCCCAATCACTACCTGAAGCATATGGTAGTAGCAATTTTCTGAAGAAGATTATCTTCCCCATTAATGAAGTATTTTTATCCTTGGCCAAACAAAAACAATGGTACCGGAAGCTTGTCTATTTATCTTTTCCAAATATTTATCTCACAATTCTGCATGCTTGTAATCCAAAGCAATATCCAACTCTTGTTGGACCAAAACATCCATAACTTTGCATTGCCACATGCCGAAGTTGTTCATTCTATCAAATTTCTCTACTTCAAATTTTGCATTAGAGACCATAGACCTAATTGCCAAAAGTTTTGTAGATGACTCACCTGACATCTTTTTTCCCAATAATTAGGTCCATGAACCAATCACCAAAATCTCTAAAGAGAAAAAATCCAAACGCTTAGGAAGTGAACCTTGGCCTTGATACCAGTTTGTTGTGCGAAAAGGCCTCTAAAAGCACTCCCATACACAAGATTGATTGTGCAAAATAATTATGACTTGAGAAATATCTCCAAACAAATATAGAACGAAGGAAACTAGAAAGAAAAATATTCAATCACACCAACACCAAAGACTTACGTGGTTTGGCTTTTGGCCTACATCCACAGGTGACAACAAAAAATTTCACTAACAAAGATTGAGATTACAAATATGGTGTAGAGACAGTCTCACGAATCCCAAAATCTCAATACACCTAAATAGCTCTCTCTCACAAATAACAAATAATAGAAAATTTTATTCTATATTCCAATGTGCTGCTCTAAAACAAATAAAAAATCCCAAATACCAAAGTAAATACTAAATAACATACATCAAATACCAAATACTAGAGAAATTGGTGAATTTTGTCTAGTCTAACCAAAGATACCGTGCCAAACCAAAGAAAAGAAGCTGCACTACCTCTCAAAAGCTCTTTACCACACAAAACCAAAACAAAAGGGAGTTGCACCACACCAAAACAAAGTAACAGTAACACACTCTCACTCAAAACCAAAGTTGCACGACTCTCTCAAACTAATTCAAAGTCTCTCCCTATGTGGGAGGACCCTAATACCAAAGCCACCAAACCCTTAGTGGTATTGTATATTTATAAGATTTCAATACATACTCCTTGGTGGATGAGGAATACATTTCTTAGTGGATAAGCAATAAATTTCTTAGTTGATATGCAATACATTACTTTGTAGATAAGGAGTGTCAGTAATTGGTTAATAAGAAATAGACTTTCATTCCACACCAAAAAAACTCAATCAAATCAAATTAGAAAATTGAGGAAATATCTAACATATAATTATGGAATTTTAGTTATGGGTGAGCTAAATTGCATGAATTTGTCGTCTTCTATTTATGCTTTGTGTGAATTTGGAGGTGGGTTTGAACTATAAAATTAATTCTTTGGAATTTATATTACTAGGCTTCCCAATAATAAAGGCACGTTTGATATATATACTATAATAGACCTCGTAATGGAATGGTTATTTAGTTGTTTGGTTGTGTTTTTATTACAAGAAATAGTTATTCCTTGTGACTAGTTATTCTTTACAGGGGCAGAACCAGCTTGTGACTAGGGTGGGCACGATTTCTGAAAAAAAAAAAAAAAATCCTAGGTATATATTTATATTTCAACTTCATCTTTGAGCCATTGCCTCCGACTACATACATCCACTCTCTCATAGAATAGAAATAACAACTAGCCAACAATCAAATCTGCTAGAATTCAACCAAGAAGACCTAAATGGTCTATCCCAAAGACCTCAAGTAATGGCTAACCTATCACTAAGAAAACTATTAAACGATGGAGCTCAAATGGGTCTTCCGTCTTCACACCAAATGGGGATGATGATGAAGACCTCGCACCAGCAAACAAAATATTGAAGGAGGAAGGATCTATGAGGAAGAGTATATAAGATTTTGTGAAAAACAAAAAATACAAAAGTCAGAGAGAATGTTTGTGAGGAAGATCCAGAGGAGGCGGTGAGACCAGATGAGAAAAAAGAGAGAGGGTACCGTGAGAAAAAATTAAACTAACCAAAACAAAATGGAGAAGAAGGCACGTGTAAGAGTAAAGGGTTTGACCATGAGAATTGGGTTGAAAGGAAACTTCCAAGAAATTTCTTAATTACAAAATATGGTTCTAATCTTCTAAATAGTTGTTTATTTACAAGAATACCACAATGATTTTATTTTTTCACTTAAGGAGGGAAACTTTTTCATTTGTGATCCAATGGTCACTAGGAGTCTAGGAGTAAATAGTTACTATGTAGTATTTTTAGATTTATTAGTGCAGAAAAGTACAAGGAAAAATCAAAAAAAAAAAAAAAAATTTATGATGTGCTAGTTTGTCAATATTGATCTTAGATTTGGTCTTTTAATGAATATATTATATATTTATCTTTTTTTAAAAAATATAAATGGATATATTATTTATCAAACTATACAAATGGATATATTATTTATCAAATTATACGTATAAAATATATACATATTATTCCTATTAATTTTTTTTATTAAAAGGAAAATATGCATTATACTAATTAAATGAGTACAATGAGTATCAGTACAATCAAAATGTAAAGCCTCCAATACAGAATCACGAGGAGAAACAAAAGTGATAAAATCTATTTGTTGGACATAAGTTTGAGATCAAAAGGTGCCCTTCCTAAACTAAATTTCTAGTTCCGCCCCTGATTCCTTAAAATGAAAAATAGTTTTTCCTTATTAAAATGAGTGTAATAGCTACTCCTTAACTCCTTTAACCTAGGTAATAATTAAAACAAATGAAGTTACCCAAACCCCACAAACAAAACAGGCACTATCCTCTTTCTTGTCAACTACTCTCCCCCTCTCAAGTACTTTTTTTTTTCCCAAGCTTCAATTATCTTGTTGGGCTGTGTCTTTTGTTCTTCTTTCGTATATCTCTCTGGTGTAAACCAGTTTTTTTTCCCTCCTTGGTGTCGTTTATTCTGCCTGGTTTTCTTGGCATTTTATTTTTGTTTATTTCATAATTTCTTCCTTCTGGATTATAGTGGGACTCTTCTCTCAACATCCAAAAATATAAGGATTTTTTTCTCAGATCCTAAAAGTGGCTACTAACATGTGTGTGTATATCTATACTATAATGTAAAACCGAAACTTTTTTGATTTTTTTTTTCTTTTGATTGACTTCATAAAAATTAGACACAGCAGCTTTTCAACCCTTACAATTTTACAAATCATTATTCTTTTTATTTTTATTGGTTTAATCTATATTTTGCAACCCGATGTATTTGCTTCCTCTTCGAAGACCAGCTTCTCTTTTATTCTCTCCTTTGTCCCTTCTTCTCCACTTCAGTTCACCCACACCCAGTTGCATCGCCGGTTGCTCTACGGCCTTCCCAATCAACAGCCGCCCTTAAGCTTCTCTTTATATTAAAACCAACTGCTGCAATAACGTTCCACAACTCTCCCGCCTCAAACCCCAAATCAATTCACAAGCAAAACTCGAAGCTACCATTCAAAAGCCCCAAATACTCAACAAAAGAAATAACTAAAACCACCAAGCTACCCAATCAAATAAAACCCCTCTAAAATCAAGAAAGAAAACCCAGCCCTCTTAGTGTCGTTGACCTCCATGGGATGAGAGAGAAAATCTGGAACTTTGCATATCGTAGATCTTCATCGAACAGATCTCATTGTTGACGATGGTGGGGAAGCCAACTTGCTCATTCACGAGGGTGTCGCAGTCAAATTCATGAAAAGAGAGCACTTGCTCTCCCTCGCCACCTTCGCTTCCATCTTCAACAGCTATGTCATCGCCGATTATGTCTAGGAAGCCATCTTGACTTTCAAGATCATGGAACAGTATGGCATTCCGCTTGATCTGGCTCTCTTGAAGGGCTGGGACCTGGGAGGGACAGCATGATGCAGTTGCAGGAGAGAGAGAAAGAGAGAGATTTGAATGATCTGAGAAGTAAAAGAAGAAAAAGAACAATGTAATAAAATAAGAAAAATAAAGATGAATTAAAAGAAGAAAAGGACAAATAAATAAATAATTTTTTTTTCTCACATTCCTTTTTCATTATTTAATGAATGAGATAATTTTATTGATATACAGTCATTTTTTCAAATTAGTATTAAAAGAGGTATGTTTGGCTGAAAAATATAAAAATATGCATTTTTTTGGCAAAATTGGCCAAGCCTTCTTTACATGTTTAATTAAATGCTTGGTTTTGCAAAACGTGTTTTTATTCTATTAGATCTGGCTCAATTTATTTTCATATCTTTCATTAATTTTTAATTGGATTATCATCCATTACTATTACTTAATTTTTTTTAGAGTTATAGTTCTAAAGGAATGCAGTGGTATCAAATTACATAACAACTTTTTAAATTGATTTGCACTTAATTAGAATTTTATAGATAAGATTTCCATGTGTAGATTTGGAGCTAAGTAAATTCCATACCAAATGGGTTTGATCCATCCATACAAATTATTCCAGTGTTAGAAGCTAGATTTCTTTGTTGTTCAACTATGTATTTGTAGGATTGCCTCACTGTACCAAGCCTTATAGGGTTTTAACTTTTAATAACTTCCTCAAAGGAAACATAGTATGAATGTATGATTGGAATTGAAAGTTTCGGCAAGACAATCTTAAAGGTTCAGCCACATAAATTTTAGGGGAGAGAAGTTTATGAAACTAGGGTGTTATATTTGGCATGTGCCTTATAATGGGTTGCTAAAATGTTTTCATATTTAAGGATTTTTTATAATGGTGTTTAATTTTACATAACTTTCTTCTTAGGAGCTTGAACCGAAGAAATAGAATTTCATTTAATAAATATCAATTTGGTATTCTAAATATTGGAATTCTTTTATTTACCTTCTGGATGTATGAGACAGAAGCAATTTGTGTGACTATGTATGCAATAATGAATATAATTACATGTAATATTGAACCGATAATTAATTTTATTTATTAATATCATGTTTGATATTAGAGTTTAACTGAAATTCTACAATCTATAAACCGAATTCGGTCTAATTTTATTTATTAATTCAATTAAAATATAACTCTATTTTATATTGACGGTAATTTGCATTGCATTATTTAGTGTATTATTTTCTTAAATATTATATTCAATAGCTTTCCCGTGCATCGCACGGGTTTGCCACTAGTATATATATAAAATGTTCCCTCCATAACTCCATTAAGATATGGAAATTCATTCTCTTGCCTTATAATTGTATCTAAAAAGATACTTGTGAGTCATTTGCAATGCCCCTAACAGGTATAAAAAAATGTGAGTTTCATACCAAAATCAAATGAATACTTGACATTTTGAGTGATCAGAAGTGGGTGCAAACAATTGCAACAACACAAGTATATAAAAGCATCCACACTAAACTATGGGGGTGCTTGTACTTTGCTTCCAAAACTATAAAAATTTACAATCAACACCCTAATTGGAGAATTTTTAAAAACACATTTTTTCAAACAGCTCATCCAAACGAACTCTAAGAACGTCAATGATAGAATAGAACCACATACTAATGATGTACAATCTGTAATTTTTTGCCTACAAAATCCTAATATTGAAAACATTATATTAGATACATTGACAGATTCACATATATATTAGGCTAACAACAGACAATCAAAGTTACACTGATTTGATGGGTATAGCTCGGAGTGGATGTGCTCTATGTAACGTAAGCCCAAACGTCTCACTCATGTCCATATCTTCTGGCTTCATCTCATCTGGGAGCTTCCAAGCAAAGTAGTAGACAAGAGAAGCCAATATCAAGTGCACCATCCGGTTAGCTAACGGCAATCCAGGGCAGATTCTTCTTCCAGCTCCAAAGGGAATCAACTCAAAGTCTCGTCCTTTAAAGTCAATATCTTGCTCTAAAAACCTTTCAGGCATAAATAAATTTGGGTTTGGCCATATACTTGAATCGCATCCCATTGCCCACACATTTATTAGTATTTGTGCATTTTTTGGCACAATGAAGCCACACATTTCTACATCTGCCTTAGCTTTGTGAGGAATGAGAAAAGGCGCTGGCGGATGCAATCGAAAGGTTTCTTTCACTATAGCTCGAAGATAATGGAACTTTGAGATGTATGATTCTTGAACATGCCCATCCTTACCAAGGACTTCTTCAAGCTCATCTTGGGCTTTTACCATTTTTTTCGGGTTGTGTAATAACTCTGCCATTGCCCATTCCACTGTGATTGATGTTGTGTCAATCCCTGCAAAAAATAAGTCCTGATATAAAGTAGTGTGAGAGGTAGAATTAATAATATGTTTCCATAACAAATTTTACAACAACTGAACTAGTAGATTGTGATTGGTGTACGATAAAAGTAATGTCAATGGTAGTCCATGTGAAAGTAATGTTAGACTAATTACAATTTTTCATCTCAATTTTGTGAAAAAGCTCTGAAATTTTTTGCATTTGTATCATTGTTGGTGGGCCTAGGGTCAGGGAAGAGGAAAAATGGGGATAAAGGGAAATGAATTGGTAGAGAAATAGGATTAGAAGAAAAAAAAAAAAATGAAAAGAAAAATAAAGATAGAAATTCAAATTTTGGATATGTGTTATTATTTTTCTTTTGTGTAAATAGAAAAAAGACACAAATGTTATCACAATAGCTAAAGCACCAAATTATTATTGATATATAATAAAAATAATATCAATGGTAATCTTATGTAAAAATAATATTGCACTAATTACAATTTGTCATCTCAATGTTGTGAAAAAAAAAAATGATCAAATTTGTTGTATTTGTATCATTGTTGGTTGGTGGCTTGGTCTGCAGTCGAGGAAGGAGGAAAAAATAATATTGAGATAAAAGGGAAATGAATAGATAAGGAAATAGGATCGGAAAGAAGAAAAAAATGAAAGGTGTTATTATTATTCTTTTGTGTAAATAAAAATAAAGATAGAAAAACGACTTTGTGAGCATAATACTAAACATTTCTTTCAAGTATGATTGTTATTCAGATAATTACAAAAATAGTTTTTGGGGAAAAATAATAATGCCAGAAATTTTTTATTCCCTTAGATGATCAAAACCTGATAAAAGGAATAGATAATAATTAAGTGTTCTGAAGAAAAGTTTAAAGTGGTAGTCAATCACCAGAAGCAAATGTTTGATATCGTGGCAGCTCATCTCAGAATTTTCTTCTTCAGTGACACTTAGGAGGGAATCTAGTACATCTTTGCTTGCTTTAGGACCCTTTGAGGAAGCTCTTAATTCTACTCTTTCATTGATGATACCTTCAAAAATCCCAAACAATTTTTCATAATAAATGCTTGTCCTTCGGCGTGCACCTTGTGGGTCAAATAAACGAAGTGCAGGGAAATAGTCAGCAAGATTAGGCCTTCCACCTTCTTCGGCAAGACCACATATAAGGTTCTGGAACTCTTGTGACGAATTTGAACCATATTGAGCCAAGTCCATAGAGAAAAAAGTGTTTGATATGGAATTAAGGACTATTGTGAAGACTGCTCGACCAATATCAACCGCTGCACCGCTATTGCAACATTGGTTAACATGGTCAAGTAGTTCTTGAACCTTTCTTCGTCGAAGTTCTTGTGTGGCATCGAGGCGTTGTGGAGCAAATATTTGCATGGCAGAAGCTTTCCTGAGGATCCTCCAATGACCATTTGCGGGCAACCACGCAACGGAAACTTTGTGGTGATTAAATGCTCGGGCCGTATCTGGGATAGTTCGACAGGAGAAAGCCTGGTCGTTTTTCTGCAGTGCTTCCTTAGCTATGTCTGGAGAGGAAATGACTATGGTTGTTATGCTGCCGAGCTTGAGAGTGATTAAAGGACCATAATTTTTGGAGAGCTTGGCAACAGTTTGGTGGGGTTTGTTGCCCAGGTCCAAGATGTTTCCAATGATTGGAAAAGGGTAAGGGCCTGGAGGCAG
>BKZX01028401.1:0-11058 GCA_014362285.1 Fagus crenata
TATGACTTGGTGCTATAATGCACCATAATAGGGTGATGGCCATGGCCATAGGAAAGTTAGGCCCATCCCTCCGTAAACTGACATTCCTATAGAAGATGGCAAGCTTTTAACTTGTATCCATTAAGTTTCTGACAGTAGGGTTTCAGATTAACAAAAATAAGGATACTCAGAGAGATGGAATACTTATATGGTTCAACAATCAAGACGATTCTGTAATATATTGCTACAGTATCTATAAGATCACAGGAAAGGTCCCTATGCCTCATGCTTTGTGTTCTAGCAACCCTCATGAATCTACATGCTTATTGTAGTCTTCGTGTCACGCAAACCGTGGATTGACACCACACATGTAATGGGCTTTATCAAAGGATCTATCTGACCAACTCATAAAAGGGTCTATTTAGGGTTATTTTAACACAGAGAGCAAAAACAGAGAGTTCTAGTTTTGGTTTTATTTGGGTGTTAGGACTTGGGTGAGACATAAGCACTACAATCTCCTTGATTATAGTGAAATTCCTTGCATCTTTACCCGTGGACACTGGACAAAAACCAAATCATGTCACATGACTTTTGTGTGCTTTGAGTTGCTTGTTAATTGCTTATTTGAACTTCACTGAAATGAAACTAGATTTAGGTTTTTGACACTAACTTACATATATTCCAAGTTAGATGGACCACTCAAATCTGGAACATTTTCTTCCAATTTGTTGAAGCTGAGATCTCTGTAGGGATATAACACAGAAGAAGGTTTATAAAATGACTTAGAATTAAATATAGTAAACCTTATGCATCTGTATTTATGTACAAGTATAATGTTCTTAATTGAGATGATAAACATGGTCTAATCCAATTTCTTTTGTTTGCTAAGTTATCTGTATTAGTCCATGTTAATAGAGATAATTAACATGGTCTAATCCAATTATCTAGAGTTTGCAGTTGACTGGTTCTTCAGTAAAGGAAGAAAAATATTAAAGGAAGATAGAAAGGATAGCAGAACTACAAAGTTTGAAGTTTAGTCATTGATAAAATGTATGCTGGGATAGATCCGGAGAGATTGCAGCTCCTCAACATCCTGCAACATAAACCGATATCATCTAGGCAGAATTGCTATAACTTTGGATTATTCTAGTTGATAATCTTTTATAAAAAAGAATTGACTTACAATCTTTTCATGAGTGTCATGTTATTCAAGGGTGGAAATTCTGAACCCCCACCAAGTAAATCACTAATCCTTCTACACAAATCGCATTATCAATGTTTGTTAGTTTATTAAGAAATAAAAAAAAATTAAGTATAACATAAAAATATCATAGAGATTGTGCAACAAAAGAATACTAAGAAGGTAGTACTCACAGCTCGGTTAAATTACTCAGGACAGAAATGCTAGAAGGAAGGGGGCCCTCAAGACCACTAGCTTGGATCTCTCTGTTGAAAATACAACTCCAATGGGTTAGATTACACCTAAAATTTTACTAGAAGAGATTTGAATAACATTATTGGGAAAAAAAAATGCGTACAATATCTGAAGTTGTTTCCAACTCTGGAAAAAGTCAGGTATTCTTCCAATGAAGTTGTTACTGCTAATCCTACTGCATATGGCCCAAATTGGAAACATGATTGAATAACATAGAAACTTCAATTTTTTCAAGCTAATCACTTTTAGTGCAGAAACGTAAAAGGTTACAACCACTTACAGTTCTGTTAATCTAGTTAGATTAGTTAGAGCAATTGGCAAATCGCCGGTGAAATTGTTGGCACTAAGAATGCTGCAGTCACCAATAAAAGTTCAGACCAGTTCAACTTACTTAGTGTTGATTGAATAAATACAGCATTGAGAATTTAAAAAATGAATCATCAGATTTGCAAATGAATAAAAGGAAAGAAAGAAATACTGACAGATTTGCCAAGTTAACCAGATTCCCAAGTTCAGGGGGAATGGTTCCAGAAAATAGATTGCTCTCTATGCTCCTGTAAAAACAATTATCTTCTTTAATGTTAAAGCAGGGCTAAACCAAATCAAATTACAAAAAGAAAAAAAGAAGATACTACATAAAAAAAATGGTGTGTAAGGAAGATACAAGAAGAGCATACATGTATATAAGAGTGGTAATGTTTCCCAAGTAGCTTGGGATTGGTCCTGATAAATTGTTTACAGTAATGGACCTGCAATGAATTAGTTTAATAAACAAGAATGGCCATTTACTTGCTAACCTTTGAGACTAATTAAGAACTAAGAAGTAACTTACAGATATTCCAACTTTGTGGAAGCCCATTCAGGTGGTATTGTACCAGAAAGGTAGTTTCGAGTGAGATCACTTCAAGCAAGACGAAAGCGTGTTATTAGATCTGAAGCTCAAATCAATTTTCTAGTGATAATAAGTAAAACAAATAATCGGTTACTCTTCTTACATCGTGTTTAGGTAGGGTAGCTTCACCAGGGATGGTGGAAGCGTGCCATTAAGATCCTGACCTTTAAGAAAGCTGTATGAAAAGGATAATTGTATGTAACAGATTAAAAGTTATCTGATTATTTAACCTTTTAAACCATAATCCACTAGAATTCGAATAATCTTCAGGCTCAGAAGTAAACCACAATTCAAGCCAGTCTGCAGCTTCTGAAATTATATAGCTAAAGCAAGGATTAAACATTATACAATAGAATACTAATAAAGTCTAGCACTCTAGCTTGACAACACCTTGATGGTGCCAATAGGTGTGCTGGTGCTCTCTTAGAGGAAACTTATTTGGTTTACTAAAGCAGGAATCATCTATACTATTATTGTGCTCTCTCCAGAATACAAATGGGAATAAAAATGGTTCCTTGAGGCCTGTTCATCAATAAACAACTTGGTTGTTGGTAAGATGAACTTAACTGACAATTACTGAATGAAAAGAAAAATTTTCTATTGAGACTCCTTAAATAGCATGTGCAGCTCATCTCTACCGTGTATGGATGAAATTGCAAATTGCAAAGTGAAGAAACTCTTTTCAAAGAATAAACTTGTGTGGATTTCAGATTAAAAATACCGAGTTGCAGATTAATCCAACATTAAAATTCTTTTTAGATATGTAAACATAGCTCACAAAACTAGATGGGAATTGAGCCTGTGATCTCATCCTCCATTCTTTTTATTGCATAGAAGTACAAGTTGATGCCATTTGGTTCATGTAAGAGTCATCAGTGAGTATAGGCTAGGCCGGTGAGACTTGTCACGAGGTTTCAAAAAGATTACAGCAAAACTTTAGGCTGAAACTCGATGGCAGATTTGACAAAATTTTCACCAAAACTTTGTCAAGTTGGTGAGAATTTTTTGAACAATATTGGTAACTAGTTTTTGTCCAAAGTTTTATAGAATATTTTGTGAAACTTCACAAACAAGTTATTTCAAAAACTTTTGCTAACTAGTTTAGGCCCAAAATATTGTTGGGATTGATAATGAGAGATATAGGGAAAGTTCCACAAAACTTAACGTGGTTCGGTCTAATGGTCTATGTCAACAATTAAAAGGCCTTAAGCCTAGACAAATGTCTCAAACATAAGGGAAATGGAAATGAAGTGGTACGTACAGTTTAACCACGTGACATACACCGAAAGAATAGGAGCAATTGCAGATGAGAGAATTGTTGTACAATGGCCTCAAATTCGATTGTGGTGTTTGCCAGCTTGTGTCATTACATGGGTCCACTCCAAAATTCCATTCTTTCTTTCCCACCTGTTTAGCTATTTCTTGAAGGGCTTGCACTGCATAATAGGAGTATATCAGACTATCAGACTCATCGATTTTATTTATTTTTAATTCTGACAGTTACAACAATGAGAATAAGGGATTTGAATCATAATTCTCAAATTACAACAAGGGAATTTTTTATTACAAAAAAAGGGATACATACAAAATCTCACCCCCTTGTAACTTAGAAATTATTCAATCCATCAGGTGAACCATGTGATCCGTTTACCATCCAATAAAAAAATACCATGTGTTTTAATTTAATGAGTCAGCTCCACAGTCACACAACAAATAAAAGCTAAATGACCAAATACCCATCAGATCTGACTTCCAAGTTTCAACCACACATCTCAATCAGCTACTCAGGCGACGGCGGAGCAAAGTGCCGAAGAAACAGAGTCTTTATTCTGTTATATACAAAACCCAGAGACAAAATAGCATGTGGAGAAAATTGAAGCCTTGCCTCATTCTTCTCCTCTCTTATCTCTGAAGTTGCTCCTCTCACCACCAACACGCATCTGTTCACTTTCCCAAACTCACCCAGTTTTTACTATTTCACCCCTCTTTGCCTTATTTATTTATTTTTTTTTTATTTTTTGTTCTTTGTGATTTGTTGTGTGAACCTTGGCGCTTAGAGTTCTGGGTATTAGCTGGAAATAGTGAGTTTTGAGTAAAAGTTCAATTTTGATTATGCTTGTGCTTTGAAATAGCGAAACAACTATTGATTAATAATGTCAGTGCAAGATATGAATTAAAACATGATTTATTGGAGGGCACTGGTGCAAGTGGTGTTGGACTTTAGGCCGTGGCAGAGAGATTTTGAATAGACCAAATGAAGAATGAAAGATTTAGGCGGCATACAGGTTGTGGAAACAAGGTGGAAATCTGCGGATGAACAGCTAGGCCTTGAAGGTGATATGGGTTTGGAAACATCGGGTGGTGCGTTGGTTGTAGCTTCGTAGAAGAAGAAATTGGCAGTGGATGGTTTTGCCTGGCCCAACGAAATCCGAGTTTTTTGGTCTGTTGATAGCCGGACCTCTCCGGCTAATTTGCTCCACCGTCGCCTGAGTAGCTAATTGCGATATGTGGTTGAAACTTGGAAGTCAGATCTGATGGGTATTTGGTCATTTACCTTTTATTTTGTTGTGTGACTGTGTAGCTGACTCATTCAATTAAAACACATGTAATTTTTTTATTGGATGGTAGACAAATGATATGGTTCACTCGGTGGATTGAATAATTTTTCCTTGTAGGTGGCATGTGCCACTGTATCTTCTTCTTTTCTTCGATTTTTTTTTTTTTTTGTATAAATATAGCAATCATCTATAAAATATTGTACAATTGGAAATACATTTTGACAGATTCGGTGTGCTCTCAAGTCTCAACTAGTAAAAAATTATTTGGTCACCGCAAGGAATATATTGGTCATTTAAAAAAATCATAGAACATTTAAGAAATGTAGTATTAGAACTAACTTTGCCATCAAATTCTTGCCATGTGAGAAGGCCAGGAGGCCCATCTATGTTGATTTGGGTTTAATCATTAGTTTCTTTTTCTTTTTCTTTTCGATTGCATCAAATGACCGTTAGCATCAATAATTTTTACTTTGATTTTATTTTATAAAAAAATTCCTAGAAAATAAATGGAAACTTTTATCTAATACTATTAAGAAGATTAATGCCCTCATATCCATTTTAATGTACTGTCAAAAATACCTATAACATCTTTAAATTATCCTAATTTAATCATTAACTTTAAATAATAATGTGTTTTAGAAAAAAAAAAAAAATGGTATAATAGTCACAACTTAATATAGAAAAAATGTTCACTTTAGTGCACAAACTAAAATACCCTCACATATTAACATTAGATAACTTCAAATAATTGAGGCAAATAAGGAAAATATTAATTTTTCAAAATCCTAAAATTTAGGGTCCATTTTAAAAGGAACCCAAAAATTAGCACCACTATCCTCATTTGAATTAAAAAAAAAAAAAAAAAAAAAATTTCCTCATTTGAATTAAAAATCATTAATATTTATCTTATGAGAATAAATTCAATAAGGAGCCGGTGTAAAACCCCTACTTTACACCCTCCAATATCAGTATGACGCATCAGTTTTTTAAAGATTTTTACAAATAAGTGAATAGGGATTACCACACACAATCACACTCTCATTAATAACCTATTTACACTAATATCATCACAAAGTGATATTATTTCAGGTTCTCTGTTATTCGCACTCATATTTGTAATATCAAATTTCAATATAACCTGGAAAAAAAATTATCACATTAGGTAAAAAAAGTGTAATAGAACTAGTTTTTAAGTTATTAGTCAACTTATTGAAAGTTATTTATACAGGACACAACATCCCAAGAAAAATTCAAAAACAACATCACAGAGATGAAAAATTCAAAAACAAGTTTAGTAGAAACAATAGGTTCTAAATCAATGACGTTGTTCCCTAAATAATAAATAAAATAACTATTCCAAATAATCTTAACCAAAGCCTAAAGTAATACATTCTGAATATAAATAGTAGAGGAAACAAACAAACAAAAAAAAAAAATCAAGGCAATCCAGTGCACTAATTTATATGATAGTACTACGTGCAATATAATAGTAAACCCCTCCCCACCCACTTTGTACTGTTGCTAAACCCCCACAGGCCATGGCTTTTTAAATTTTATCGCACGCAAATTCAAATCCAACTCAAAATCACCCAAACCCAAATCCTTTGTTTATTTTAATTTTTTGGCTCTTTGTTTCGTTTGTTTGTCACCCAATCAAGCAAATTACTTTGGAAAACTAACTTTATCAATATTCAAAAAACAAGACAATGGATTAATACTGAAAAAAAAAAAAAAAAATAGGAAACAAGTGGAAAAGAAGACAAAACCAGTATTGGAGGGTAGATTTCGGCCTTTGCCAAGTAAGCGGCGGCGGCGCAGACGACGGTGGAGTCTCCGGAAGAGTTTCTGGCAGTGTGTACAGCTGCTCACATATGGTACCTCTTAAGTTTCATGATAGTTTACTTTTTAATTTTATAGGTTTTAATTTTTCGGATTTATTAGTGTAAATAGGTTATTAACGAGAGTGTGATTGTGTGTGGTAGTCCCTATTCACTTATTTGTAAAAATCTTTAAAAAACTGATGTGTCATACTAATATTGGAGGGTGTAAAGTAAGGGTTTTACACTGGCTCCTTATTGAATTTATTCTCTTATCTTATCTCATGCAATTTAAAGATAGCTAATTAAAAACATCACGGTTAATGTTAAAAAAAAAAAAAAAAAAATCCTAAATTTTAGATTTCAAATCCTAAATTTTAGGAATGAATCTACTACATTTAACTTTATCTCTTAAAGATAACTACTACATTTAAATTACAATTTTTTTTCAAAATTCAAAAATTAAAATTAATCCAACTTCCACTATTTCACGTTTAACTCTCATTAAACTCTTTTACTCACAAACATTCAACTGCTCTTAATTTCTTATCATTATCCTTTAAAAATAAAACATAACTACAAATTTAGAATTCTTAGATCTCTCTCTTATTCAAACCTCCTCTACTTTCTTTGTTATTATTATTTTTTTATTATTATTTTTTTTTTACAGTTTTTCAATTTCATCTCAGTCTTTATCCATTACTATTAAAATGATTCCAAAAGGTCTCAAAGAGGAGGATGGTTTAAGGTTGGTGTTTTGATTTTCTTGATATTTTTTTCCCTCTCATCCATTTACGGTAATTTATATTTCTCTTCACTAAAGTTTTGGTTTGAAAACTAAAACAATGCTCTCTATTTTCTCTACCTCGCCTACCACAAAGAGCACTATGCAATTTAGGTATGATTTTCTCTTTCTAAATTTATAGATTTTCCTCTAATTGGGTTCCATTCATTGTTGTCAAATATTTTTTGAAGATCCTATTCGAGATATTCAATTGCAAGCATTTTGCTCCAACGAAAAATTTAGTATCATAATTAGGACTAACATTGTTGCAGCCATGCCAACGAAATATGTTTGCAATTGTTGCAAACATTTATGTTATGGGTACAATTTTCTGGTACTTGCTCTCTCTCTCTCTCTCTCTCTAATGATAGAAGAATTTGGTGCTTCTAATTGTTTTACTAAAATAGTTTCATTAAAAAATGCCAATTTTGGGTTTCTTTCCTTAATGCTTGAAGGGTTACTCTGTGGGATTTTTCTTTGATGCATGCAGGGTTAATGTGTTAAAATATGGGGAAAAGGGTTTGGAAATACTGAGAATCTCATCAACTTCACTAGGACTATAACTTGATTGAACTGGATGGTGGTGTTGATGAAACTTTGCAAGAGATAAATCCCAGTCAAGGAAAGACACGATGTAAACTATTTGGTGGTGTTGACAAAGCTATAATAAGATAATACAGTGACACTACAACATTTTAACATGTTTTAATGTATTTTTCTTCTTGAGACGGATACTAAATGAAATTATCCATTTTTCCATGAGATTTTGTTTTTCCTAAATTCTGTTACCTCGAAGAATTGTTTTTCTTGGAAGTTTATGTTTTCAATGATGAAAAGAGTAGATATGAGAATTATGTAATGTTGTTGGATGTAATTTTTCTTTGTTGAGATATTAAATATGTTAAAAAAAAAAAAAAGTTGTTAAGTATTAGACAAATTGGAATATTAATATTACAAATTTTATAGCTTGACTCAATTGTTGAGATATTAAATATGTTAAAAAAAAAAAAAAGTTGTCAAGTATTAGACAAATTGGAATATTAATATTATAGACTTTTTATATTTATTTTTTAAATATGAAGAAACATAGAACACCATGGGGGAAAGAAAATCAATAACCTTACCTTTGATCCCACTTTTATTGTATGTCAATCACAACATGTCACTTCAATTGTTGCGAAAATAAAATGAAATTGTAGTCCAATAATAGTTAGTGTAATTTTTTACATGAGGGTTGTTTTAACGTGTAACTAAAGTTGATTGTTACGACATATAGCACTACAATATATCTAATCACACAATCCACACATTCCCACTTCCCACTCACGTTTCAATTTTTTTTTTTTTTCTATGTAACTTTCTCACATTTGAGTTATTCACCAATTTTTAAATACATAAATCAAATTTAAATACAATACAATTTTTTTTTGGGGGGATAAACTTAAAAGTAATCACCATTTATTTTTTTAAAAAATAAAACTTCTACAACAACTCTTAGGAGATAAACTCAAGAATTAAAACTCCAATTATACTCAAATTCAAACTCCTCAGTTTGAACCAGTTAATTTACATCTCTCTCCATCTTATTTCAGGTTCCTACTTCTCACCCATGTTTATGGCTTTTATTTTATGTAAAATTGCCACCAAGTTTGAGATTTTTTATTTTTTATAATTTCAATTTTATTTTTATTTTATTTAGTTGTTCTGCATCCTTATATATTATATAATACTATTTTTTTTTATTTGTTAAAACCTATCTAATACTATTTAATTTTTTTTATTGAATATATTTAAACATTATATGTAAGGGTCTAAGGGATATATATAATTTTATCATTTTTAAAACTAAAACAAAAATTGTCTAGGAAAATTGATGCACCCTTCAATCCATGGACACCTTATCTCAAAAAAAAAAAAAAAAAAAAAAAAAAAAAAAAAAAAAAGGGGTTGAAAATATGAAATATCCCCACTACTCAATCAAAGTTACTAATTTGTTCTTTTTTTTTTTTCTCTAAAAAAAAACAAAAAAATTGTTCATTTATTTACAATATATTTGGATAATGGTGAATAACAAATATTAAAAAATTAAAAGTGATAAATAGGAAAAACCTCTGAACATGCGCATAGCACGTGTGAAGAGGCTAGTATATATATATATGACAATCATGGTGTAGAGATAGAAGATTGAGAAAAAGTTTGGGAACAAGAAAGACATTAGGGACAAAAAAAAGGACGGTTGAGATGGATCTTACTTAACTGATTGTCATAATGTGTTGGGAGTCAAAGTCTTACATCACACATTTAAAACTTTGCATATCTACATATAAGATCTTAGGGCTTTTCCACCAATTGCCAATTGGTTTGGTTGGATGCTCTAAATTTAACATGGTTTTAAAGGGGGTTATTTCATCCCATTGTCTTGCCTAGCTAATGGCCACATGTGCTTCACGTCACCCAATATAATCGATCCACGTGTTTGCAAAAACTAGATCAACGGTCAATAGTCAAAAGTGAATGGCCAACGCTAACATGGTAGCTGACTCGACTTGGATGTTAATGTGGCAAGTTGGTGTGCCGATTTGGATGACGTGACAACTAACTTGACCTTGGTATTGATGTGGCAGGCTAATGTAACCTTAAGGGGGGTTGGGCCTGCCAAAGAGGACAATATCATGCTAATTAGAGAAGCATCTCTCCTTATAAACCAAGTCTTGAACCCTCACTTAGACACAGATGTAGCTAACTAGCGCTTTGTGATACACAAGAAATAGGAGTACTACACAAGTAATTCTAACGGGCCTTGGCCTTTGGGTCAACATGACTTTCTATATTCTAACAAATAGAATATAATATAATAGCCCCTTTATCGACGTGCATCCCCACCACCCATGGGCTTAGGAATCACAAGAAGGTTATTCCATGTCACTGTTTCATCCCTAATACAATAATTATTTTATTAATCCGATATATGCATCGTTGTTCTCATAATGGTAGAACCCTAATTATGTAGAACTCACACCTTATGAGAGGGAGATGCATGTATCAAATGCATAAAATACCTTCTCGTTGTTGTATTTGAGTTCCACTAACATAAGACCATTTATCTTATTGGGCTTAGAGAGCTAAAACCACAATAACCGCAACACTAGACTACCCTGAAGCTTATCAAGTTCTCAATCAGAGACTCCACATGATAGAAGAAACAATAGAGGGATAATTCCTCCACTTAAAAATTTTACCTATTAAGATGGGACCAATAACACATAATTTTTATCCATTTTCATCATTACTCTATCAGCCTCAACTTAATAAATTAACCAAAAAAAGTGATAATGAAATTAATGCATATATAAGAAGGAAGTAACAGTAGAAGAAGTAGAAGAAGATAGTTTACCTTCATCATAAGGAAGAACCCCTACTTGTGCTTTGACTTGGAATGCTCCTATGCATAGAAGCAATATGAGCATATTAAGGATCAAGCTGATCTCTGGATTCTGAGCTTGTTTTGCCATATTCCCTCAACCCAGTGAGTTCTGCATTCAAACTTGTATGAAAAGGAAGATATATTATTGATTCTCATTTATTATAAAAAA
>BKZX01028405.1:0-14587 GCA_014362285.1 Fagus crenata
TCAGGCATGATCTTAATGAATTTACAAAGTCATTGGGCTAATAAATACTAAATCTAATAGGCCCAACTTTATTTTATAGGCCAAAGACTAATTTCAATATTATAAGTGTTATTATTTACATAAAAAAAGCACAAGGTTCACCTCAAGTTGGTTTTGTTTAGAAGAAAGACAATTATTAACGGTTATCTTGAATGAAGATTGTTCATAACAGGTAATAACTTGATATTTTTATCAAAAGACAGGCGTAAATCAAGCCTAGAAGATTGGATCTCTGGCTCGAGGTTCCATAGATCCATGGAATTTGAAATTTAAATGGTAACTGCTTACTATGGAAGTATAAATTGAAGATGAATGCAACAGTTACAGCCCCCGCGAACTTTTCCAGAGATCAAGAGAAATCAAAAGAGATCAATAGTATAGAGAGAGACCAATGGTGTGACTTAGATTAGGCTGGTTTCTTGGTGCAATTACGAAATATCAAGAGTTTCATACTTGTAAGTTCTTGTATTTTTAGCAGTTACTGATTGTATTGGGTGTAAAACTATATCTAGTGATTTATTAAATATGCATACTTGTAAGTATATGCATATTTAATCACTGTTTTCATTGCACCTCGAGGTTAATTGTTAAATTTTGTATTAATAGTATCTGTAATTCACTTCGAGGAATAGAAATAGTGAGACTGTGTCAAAGTCTCCACCTCAAGGTTGATAGATTTGATTTCAATTTAGTTTATAACTTTGTTTTTCTGGTGTAAATTGGTATTTCAATTTCAATTTTTTTTTTTTTTTTTAATTGAGGTATTACTGAACCAAGCACACCCTTTGAGTTAGAATTGGATTATTTAATTAATTCAAAATTTTAGTACAACTTTGGACAATTAAACCATTGTTGTAAAATGAAAGAGAAATAGCAAGAGAAATGAAGAAGAGAAACTCTATTGAGAAACTTTTTTATTAGGTGGTCATCTATACTAGAAAGAATTCTCTTATGGAATTCATAGTTTTCTTCTATCTTCTTACAAAACTAAAACCACATATATAAAGTGATTGGATGATAGAAGTGGTTGAGCACATTGATTGGAGTGATTGAGCACATGTGATTGGAGTGGTTGAGCACATGTGATAGGAGTGGTTGAGCACATTGATTGGAGTGGTTGAACACATGTGATAGGAGTGGTTGAGCACATGTGATAGAGCACATGCATATGCCAAGCCATTTGATACCATTTGATATACAATTCTCCCCTTTGGATGGCCATTCACTAAGAATAAGCCTCGTTAAAACCTTGCTAAGGAAAAACCCAGTGGGATAAAAACCAATGGCGAAGGAAAAAGAGTACAGTATTCTTGTGAATCTTTAAGTGCCTTTGGATTGCCTCATTAAAATCTTGTAAAGGAAAACCTAGTGAGAAAAAACCTTAGTGAAGGAAAAAGAGTACAATCAGCACATATCCTTCAGAGTACTTACTCCCCCTCATGAGTACATAGATCTTCAATTGTCAATAAAAAAATCTTTATGTCGACGCATGCCAATATTATGAACAATCTTCTGGAATGTCTTAGTTGTTTCTTGATCGTATCTGCTTGACATCAATATCACAGCTCTTCTGGAGCTTATGTGTACAAAAAGAATTTTAGATAAGATCTGTTTATTTCATGAATTGCGATATATTTGTTCCCATGATAAATTTTCATGCAATAGCAGTGTTGTCACAAATAAACAGTATTCTGTTTCTGATCGTCCTTTGGTTTGGATCAGAATGATATCATGCGTCTGTATTTTTCATTAACCGTGGATTTGATTTATAAGTTCAAGTGTAATTTGTAAAATACATCAGAGTATCAATTGCACTAATATATGGTACTTCAAGACCAAGAATTTCTTCATACTCTTCTTGAGGGCGAAAATAGTCCTTTTTAACATCAAGTGACCAATCAACTATTGGAGTATTCAAAGGATAAGTTTTATTCATATGAAAGTGTTTCAGGACTTCCTCTGTGTATATTGACTGGTGAACAAAAATTCCTTTTGGAAGGTGTTCAATTTGCAAGTCAAGACAAAATTATATTTTACCGAGATCTTTTATCTCGAATTCATTCTTTATATAATTGGCGGTTTTTGTGAACTGTTCAGGAGTTTTAGCAAGATTTAACATATATTGCAATAATAGCAAATCGGGATTCTCATTCTTTAACGCATGGACAAATATGAATTCTTCTTAAATCCTTCTTAAAAATATTTGCCCATGCACCCATATTGCTTTAAACCATATCAGAATTTTTGTTACTTAGTATAGTATATCCTTAAGGGATTATATGCTTTAGGCATTTTCATTTCCTTCAGGGATTATATGTTTCAGGCATTCCATATCCTTTAGGGATTATATGCTTCAGGCATTCTATATCCTTCAAAGATTTTAAATTATATGTTTCATGCATTCTACATCCTTCAGGGATTTTTTAAAATTATATGCTTCATGCATTCCATATCTTTCATGGATTTTAAATTATATACATCAAGAATCTTTGTTACTTGATAGTAAATATCCTTTAGGGATTATATGTTTCAGGCATTTTAAATCCTTTAGAGATGTTCAATAATTCATATAGATATGCGCATATCCAATCTTTCTGTAACTACCAAGTTAATCAAAATTCTGAATGAAATTGTATCCATTACAGGAGCATATATTTCTTTGTAATTATACTAAATTTATGCAAGAAACGTTATTATATAAGTCGTACTTTGTACTTTATAGTACAAATACCCACATGTATTTAAACAGGCATTACACCTTTAGGTGTATGGATTACAGGTCCAAATATTTCATATTTTACTCATGAGTTTAGCTTTATTTGAATTCTACATTGGCCAATAATTTCTACGTCGACACTTTTCGATGGTTTGTGGTTCAAATTCACCATTATTACTTCGGGTAATCTTAAGAGCAAATATATTGTCGACAACAAATTTATTTCTATCCTATATATATCCTATAATATATTGAGATCTCGAAATTTCAGGTATCTATTTCTCTTCAGGAGATTCTACTTCAGGGAATAACTTTTCAGGAGTTTTCTCTTTTGGAGGTTTATATTCAGGAGATATTGTGCACAATTTTGGATAGATTAATTACCTTATTGCCTGTTTCATCGGTATAGCCTTTTCATGGGCTGCGACTTGCTTTTCTTGTGTTTTTCTCTTTATGAGATTTCTATCTTTAGCACCGACATGTTTTCCATGCTTCAAGCGTGCTTTCGATTCATTTGTTACTACATTAATTAATTTTCCTTTAGGGACTTCAATTCGTGCTAGAGTATTAGCAGCTGGAATGTGAGATTTTATTAATCTCTTATTGTCAGTAAATATATCCGATAATTGGTTTGAAATACCCTGCAAATGAATAATCCTTTGAACTTCCAGTTCACATTGTTTTGTACGAAGATCAAAGTGAGATAACGTTGAAGCATTTCATATGATCTCTCGTCATGCTTCTGGCATCGACTTTTCTCCCCCTAATTGTGGGAAGACTGTTTCCTTAAAGTGACAATTTTCAAAAGACGTATTTTAAAAACATCACCAATTAGAGGTTCAAGATATTTAATGATGGATGAAGAATCAAAACCAATATAAATTCCAAATCTACGTTGAGGACCCATTTTAATGCATTGTGAAGGTGCAATAGGAACATATACAGCACAACCAAAAGTGCGGAAATGAAAAATATTTGGTTGTTGACCAAGGACAAGTTGCAATGGTGAGTATTTATGGTAAGCAGTTGGTCTGAAGCGGGCTAATGATGCAGTATGTAATATAGCATGTCCCCAAGCAGAAACAGGTAATTTTGTTTTCATAATTAAAGGAAAAGCAATCATTTGAAGTCCTTTAATAAATAATTCTGCTAAACCATTTTGGGTATGTGTATGAGCTACAGGATATTATACATCAATTCCAATTGAGATGTAATAGTCATTAAATGCTTGAGAAATATATTCTGCTGCATTATCATAACGAATTTTCTTAATTGGAAAATCAGGAAATTGTGCATGCAACTGAATTATTTGAGCAAGGAATCTAGTAAATACAACATTCCTAGTAGAAAGTAAACAAGTAAGTGACCATCTAGTTGATGCATCAATTAAAACCATAAAATATTGGAATGGTCTACATGATAGGTGTATAGGTCCACAAATATCACCTTTAATTCTTTCTAAGAAAGATGAAGATTCAAAAACAATTTTTGAAAAAGATGGTCTAGTAATTAGTTTACTTTTAGAGCAGTTACTACATGAATCGTCACTTGGTAAAAGAATCTTTTGGTTCTTTAATGGATGTCCATGAGAGTTCTCAATGATTCGACGCATCATTATAGATCTCAGATGTTCAAGATGATTATGCCAAAGCATGAAAATCTTTGGGTTAGAGCACTTCTGGTGCACTACCACATTTGTTTCAATTGTTCTCTTGGTGGTACAATATAACTCAGAAGAGAAAACATACAGTTTTTCTAGTATGAGCTTCTGGCCTGAAACTATTGAAATGATATAAAGATATTCTTTATTACCTTCATTGTTGGTTTCAATTATGATAACTATCATAATGTATATCTTTAAAGCTGAGTAAATTTCTTCTAGATTTACAAAGCATTATCAATATGGATTATTATCCCCTTTGATAACATAAAATTTGCTCTTCCGGAGCCTTCAATTTATTTTAATTTTAATGATTATGTGTGATGTTGCATCGTCTGCTTGACATAAATCTCCACACATCATTTTGGAATTTCTATCCATTGAGTATGAATAAATTTTATTAATATCCTGAGAAATCAGAACTATCAAAATGAGTAATGTTTTCTCCATTTGGGGAATCAAAATAATCCAAGAGATCTTCTGAATCACCATGATAGAGATCTTCTACATCACTATGATTTTCATGTTTTAATGGATCTTCTAGATCACCATGATTTTCATATTTCAATGGATCTTCTAGATCATGTATCAAAGGATCTTCTTGATCACCATGATTTCCATGTTTCAATGGATCTTCTAGATCATGTTTCAAGGGATCTTCTAGATCACAATTATTTTCATGTTTCAATGTTTGATCTTCTAGATCAACAAAATTTATTATTAATAATTTCATTTTAGGTGGTAAGGTGTAATGTCCCTGTGGAGAGAATATTTGAGTACATCCTTCTTGATTTTGTTCATACCACTTCTATATCCTCGACCTTTTAATTATCAAATGAGGTTTCATTCACTTCAGAGAATGGTATATAACTGGTTGGATTGAAGGCAATATTAGTTCAGAATTCTTCTTGAACTTACGTTCTTGATATGGCTACTTCATGAGCACTTTTGAGACATGATATATAATATATGATTTTCTCTTTTCCAACATGTCTTCTTCAGAGATTTTCCCTCACATAATTTAATTGTGAGCTGATTTAGAAAGTGCAGAATTTTATTCACTTACACTTTTTAAAATTTTGTAACTTCAGGTGCATCAAGTGTAAAGTTGTATTCACTTGCATTTTTATAATTTTGCAACTTCAAGTGCATCCATTTATAATGAGTTCTTGTAAGGTGTATCTTCTAGTGCATCCATATTTATAATGAGTTCTTGTAAGGTGCAGCTTCTGGTGCATCCATATCTATAAGGAATTCTTGTAAGGTGCAGCTTCTGATGCATCCATACCTCTGTTTTAAATCAATTCATAAAGTTAAGAGATCCCTTATTATAAGGAATTCAATCCTTTTAATCCATCATATAGATGATGATGAATAAAAATCATTACTCACGATTCTGCTGGGATGTGTAGTTGTCATCTTAATAAGCTTAAGATAAAGATACGTGTTACAAATAATTAATAGATATGTATACAAAATTAATAAACATATCTCACATAAGTATAATGGGATTGCATAATTTATAATTGACCATATTTGATAATATCATTAGATATAATGTATTTACTATAAAACTCATAGGATTTTATAATCCATAAATATAAAGTTTATAGACTATAGATCAAGATAATAACATATAAGTAAGATTATCAATTCTTAAGAATAAAACTTATAGTGGGTTGGAGATAAAGTGAGACCAACTCCTTTCTTAAGATTTGGTTAGAGTTTCGTGCTGATAATGTATTGTAAAATGAAAGAGAAATAGCAAGAGAAATGAATAAGAAAAACTTTATTGAGAAACTTTTTTATTAAGTGGTTATACATACTAGAGAGAATTCTTTTATGGAATTCATAGTTTTCTTCTATCTTCTTACAAAACTAAAACCACACACACACACACACACATACATATATATATATATATATATATATAATGATTAGATGATTGGATGATAGGAGTGGTTGAGCACATGTGATAGAGCACATGCATGTGCCAAGCCATTTGATACCATTTGATATACTAGAGAGAATTCTCTTCTAGAATTCATAGTTTTCTTCTATCTTCTTATAAAACTAAAATCACACACATACATATATATATATATATATATAATGATTGTATGATTGGATGATAGAAGTTGTTGAGCACATTGATTGGAGTGGTTGAACACATGTGATAGGAGTGGTTAAGCACATTGATCGGAGTGGTTGAGCACATGTGATAAAGCACATGCATGTGCCAAGCCATTTGCTACCATTTGATATACGACAGCCAAAAATATTTTGTTTATTCATACACATACATGTGACGTATTTTATACCATGCAGTACAAGATTATATCAAGGAAAAGATCTTATTCATAAAAAATCAATATGTATTTTATGTCAGGGAGTACAAGATTATATCATGGAAAATTTCTTATTCATAAAAGAATAATATATTTTATATCATGGAGTAGTTGATTATATCAAGGATAAGATCTTATTAATAAAAAAACTAATATATATCCACCCTGCAGATCATGTGACGTATTTCATATCATAGAGTACAAGATTATATTAAAGAAAAAGGTCTTATTCTTAAAAAAGTAATAGATTCTTTCTAATCTATTATTTTCTCGACCAAATCTGGTTATTAGCCCATGATACCTGCATTTTAGAAAATAATGCTCAACAATTAAAGCAATACTTTTTTTTTTTTTTTTCTTAATCCTATATATAACAACACTAAGCACCATAGAAGTAGGAATAAGGGTGGTGAAATTTATGCTCAGAAGTTTGAATAAAAAAAAAAATGATAACCATCAAATCTATTTCCATAGTCGTTCCAAGCGAGCCTACTCCAAATGGCCCTTTACAGTTATCTGAAAGTGATCAAATCATGCCGTGGACTCATCCAACTTTCATATACATTTACAGAAGCAACAACAACATCCCATTGTCTTTCGAGACTATGAATAATTCCTTAAGCCGTGCTTTGGCTCACTTCTACCCGCTAGCTGGCCGGCTAAAATGGATCGAAGGTGGCAGACTACAAGTTGATTGCAATGCAATTGGGGTGCAAGTATTGGAAGCTCATTCTGATTTAAAATTGGATGAACTTGGTGATTTTGCACCAACCGGTACAGTTGAAGATCTTGTCCCCAAGATTGATTATACCACTCCAATTGAAGAGTGGCCGTTGTTGCGGGTACAACTAACAAGGTTTGTTTGTGGTGGCCTTTCTGTTGGAGTAGCCATATCCCATACGCTGGTTGACGGACTATCTACAACTAACTTCATCAACTCATGGGCAAAGTTGGCTCGGGGAGACAATTTGGATGACCATGAGATTCCATTTCTTGATCGAACTGTGCTGAGATCAAGTGAACCACTTATGCTGCCACGCTTTGATCACATAGTATACACCACAAAGCCACCACTCTTGATTGGGAGTATGGATGCCAAGGAAGAGCAAAAGAAGGAAACTAGTGTGACCTTATTAAAACTTACAACAGAGCAAGTTGAGGGACTAAAGAAAAGAGCCAATCAAGAAATGGGGGTAACAATAAGGCCCTATACTAGATATGAGGCTATTTCCGGTCATATTTGGAGGTGTGCATGTAAGGTAAGTGCAATTGATAACAGTCATGATCAACAAACAAGAGTTCGTCTTGTTGTTGATGCTCGCAAGCGGTTAAAGCCACCGCTCCCTCAACGATATTTTGGGAATGCGATTTTTGGTACCGTGTGTAAGATTGTAGAAAAGAAAGTGTATACCTAAGATCTAGTGAGAAAGAGAGAGAAGCTTGATAGAGTATATGATTGAATGAAATGTAATCTGCATGATTATCATTGATTCATCTTAGAGTATTTATACAAGAGTATTAAATAGAAACTGATCTTAATCCGTTACATAACAGCTTAACAGAAGCACAACAGCTTCCTTGAACCAAGGGCACGTGCAACACGTGCTTCTTTAACTCAGCTAACCATTGAATCTAAACTACAGTCGTGTAACTTAAGACTAAGTAATAAACGACACTGAAGTGCTGTAGCTTTAGCAGTATCTTCATCATCCCCCCTCAAGCTCATGTACAGGAACTGGAATAGTGAGATTGTTTCGAAGATCAAGAAACCGATGAGTGGAAAGACTTTTAGTGAAGATATCAGCAAGCTGATCAAGTGTAGAGACAAATTTGACAACAAGATCCTTGCGAAGAACTCGTTCTTGCACAAAGTGAAAATCAACTTCAATATGCTTGGTTCTGGCATGGAAGACTGGATTGGAAGCAATTGCTAAGGCAGAAACATTATCACACCATAGGATTGGAGGATCATTAATGTAAATACCAAGGTCTTTGAGAAGAGTTCGAATCCAACACAGCTCAGCTGAGGCAAAGGCAAGAGCTCGATACTCTGACTCAATGGAGGATCGAGATACAGTAGGTTGCTTCTTAGCAGACCAGGTAATGGCATTGGAGCCCAAATAGATCAGAAAACCAGAAGTGGATCTCCTGTCATCTGGGTCACCAGCCCAATCTGTATCAGTGTAGGCAGACAGTGACAATGGGCCAGGAGTGAATTCGATGCCATGATGAAGAGTGCCTCTAATGTAATGAAGAACTCTTTTAGCTGCAGCAAGGTGAGTGGAGGTAGGTGCTGACATGTATTGGCAGACTTGATGAACTACAAAAGAAATGTCAGGCCTTGTGAAAGTGAGATAATGGAAAGCCCCAACCATGCTTCTGTAACCATGGGGATCAGGTAGAGGATCACCATCATGAAGAGATAATCTGGTGTTAGGGCAGCATGGAGAGGGCGCAGCTTTGCAGTAAAGCATATTATGCTTTTTGAGAAGATCCTGAGCATACTTGGTTTGCCTAATAAACAAGCTGGTGGCTGTTCTAGAGACTTGAAGGCCTAGAAAATAGTGAAGATTGCCCAAGTCTTTTAAATCAAAGACTGTACTGAGTTGTTGAATTAGATGATCAAGGAAGCTTGGTGTGTTGCTTGTAAGCACTATGTCATCAACATAAAGAAGAAGATAGGCTATCACTGTGGGAGTCTTGTAGATAAAGAGGGAAGAGTCTGCTGTAGAGGCAGTGAAGCCCAAATGAAGAAGCTGAGAGGTAAAACTCTCAAACCAGGCCCTTGGAGCCTGCTTCAAGCCATAAATGGATTTATGTAGCCTACACACATAGTTAGGATGAACTGAGTCAATGTAGCCTTGTGGTTGAGTCATATAAACCTCTTCTTTGAGTTTGCCATGTAAGAAGACATTTTTGACATCTAACTGTCTAAGAGGCCACTTGAGAGAGACTGCAAGAGAGAGGATGAGTCTGACAGTGGGAGGTTTGATCACAGGACTAAAAGTCTCATCAAAGTTAATTCCATGTTGTTGGTGAAACCCCTTTGCTACAAGCCTTGCTTTATACCTTGCAATGGTGCCATCACTGTTATGCTTCAGTTTGTAAACCCACTTGCATCTCACTACATTTTTTGTTTGCTAGCATAGGGACCAAAGACCAAGTGCCTTGCTTCTAAAGAGCTTGGAATTCCTCATCCATATCTGTGCACCATTGACTATGTTTGGAAGTAGGGGTATAGGATGTAGGTTCTGTTGTGGTATAATCCACTTGTGCAGCATAGGTGACCTTGGGTTTAAAAATGCCATTTTTACTTCGAGTTTGCATAGGATGAGTGGCGGGTAGTGGTTGAGGCACAGTGGGACTGCTGCAGACTAAAGGTTGAACATCTGTAGGAATTTGGGTCATTGCTGCAGATTGTGTATGGGAGATGGTGCAGTGGATTGTGTTTGGTTTGTGGGTAACAATGAGGTGCTCAATGGAGTAGGGTGCTGTGGAGCTAGTGTGGTAGAGGTAACAAGAGGATCACATGGGTTGGAATGACCATGGGGCAAAGAACTGGACTCTTGGGCATGAGTTGAGATATCTAGGAGATTAACACATGGGGTGGAATGACCATGAGATAAAGAGCTGGACTCTTGGACAGAAGATGGTATTTCTGGGAGATTGTGGGTGCAAGAATTTAAGGTTAGAAGGGTATTTAGCCAATTTTCTGTAGGATGAGTGACTGATGAGGATGAGGCAGAAACTTTTAGGCCAGGAAAGACTTTTTCATTAAAAAGGACATGTCTCGAGACATAGAGTCTAAAAGTGATGGGATCAAGGCAATAATAGCCTTTGGAATGGAGTGGATAACCAAGAAAGATGCAGGGTTGTGTTTTGGGATATAGTTTATGGGCTGTATATGGTGTGAGCAATGGGAAACATTGGCAGCCAAAGGTTCTCAAATAGGCCAGATCAGGGGTTTTATGATAAAGGACTTGCCAAGGTGATTTTTGGCCTAGGTTAGGTGTTGGTAATCTGTTAATAATGTGTGCAGCAGTTGAAATAGCATATGACCAGTAAGACATGGGAAGACTGGACTGAGAGATGAGTGCTAAAGCACATTGAACCAAATGTCTATGTTTTCTCTCACCAACACCATTCTGTTGAGGTATGTGAGGACAAGAAAGTTGATGAATTATGTCTTTAGAGGCACAAAATTGATTAAACTGATTTGAGGTGAATTCCCCCCAACAATCACTTCTTAGAGCCTTAATGGGTAAAGAAAACTGAGTTTCAACCATAGCTCTAAACTGTGAAAAGAAGGTAAGAGTGTCTGATTTGTCTTTAAGCAAGTAAACCCAAGTAAACTTGGTGAAATCATCAACAAGAACAAGATAGTATCGAAAAGCATTAGTGGAGACAACAGGGGCAGGAACCCACAGATCAGCATGCACCAATTCAAATGGGGAAATAGCATGTTTATTAGAAATAGGAAATGGTAATTGATGCATTTTTCCTACCAAGCAGTGATGACAATGTTCAATTACATCTTTGGACAGAAAATGAGAATGTAAAGTAGGGAAAAGACTTGTAAGAACTTTAGCACTAGGATGACCTAGTCTAGAGTGCCATAGCTGCCACTTATCTGATGAGAAAGACTGTGCAGTGCAGGCTGTGTTATTGAATGCAGAAGAAAACAATTGTGAGTGAATGGGATAGACTCCATTCTTACTCAAACCTTGTAGAGGAGTTTCCCTGTAGGTATATCCTGGATTAAAAGTTTATTAGCATCAAAGTGACAACTACAATTATTGTGGAGACATAGTTTATGCACAGAGAGTAGGTTTGATGCAATTCTTGGTACATGAAGCACATTTTTAAGTTGGAACTTGTGATGTAGGGTGTGAAGTTGAGAGTTACTTATGTTTTGAATGGGAAGGTTCTGGCCATTACCTACTGAAACTTGTTCTGGACCTTGATATGGAACTTGTGGACTCAGGTTGTTGGCATTGGTAGTGATGTGGTTAGATGCACCTGAGTCTGTGAGCCAACTCTCTACAGACTGAGTATGTTGAATGTTTGATGCACTTGCCATGGCTGCAAGCTTGGTGGTTGGATTCTTGCCTTGGTAAGCAAAGTCCATTCTGTGATAACAGTCAATGGCATAATGTCCTTGCTTCCAACAGATTTGGCAAGTAGGTCTCTCTGATTTGTCTTGAGCAGTAGATTGAGTCTGTTGAGTGAAGTTGGAAGATCTGCCTCCTCTGCCTCTTTGAAAGGAGTTTCTTCCTCTTCCTCTGTTGGAACTTGAATTCCCATAACTTGGACTACCATAGCTTGGATTACTAAAGCTTGTGTTAGGCTTGTTTGTGTTAGAAACAAACATTGCTAATGCTGAACTCAGGAAAGGATCAGACTCCTCTTTCATTGATTGTTCCTCTGTCTGAAGTAGAACAAATAGCCTTTCTAGAGAAAGCATGCCATCTTTGGTTCTGATTGCAGAAGCAAATGGAGCATACTCCTTTGGCAGCCCCTTGAGGATAATGTGTAGTAGTTCCTCATTATCAATGAGTACTCCTACTGCAGAGAGTCTGTCCCTGGTTGTCTTGATCCTTTGGAGGTAAGAGTTCATTGATTCATTCCCTTTTCTGATAGATTGAAGCTCAAGCTTGAGGTTGAGTACATTGGCTCGAGCTGTGGAAGTGAATCTCTCTTCTAGAGTATTCCACACCTCTTGAGAAGTACTCAGACCTATCACCATAGCAAGTACTGGTGAGGTCAAGGTTGAATACAGAAGAGTAAGAATGGCTTTGTCTTTCTTCTTCCATGCAAGAAAGGCTGGGTTCACAGATTGAACACCAGCACCAAAAGTCAGAAACTGCATTGGTTGTGGAATTGATCCATCCAAATGCTCAATCACAGAGTAAGCATCCAATAGTGCAGAAATTTGGAGCTTCCAGATCATATAGTTGGTGCTATCAAGCTTTGTAGACATTAGGTTGGACATATTGTTGAGAAGTGACAATGGTGATTGAATGGAATTGGTGTTTGGAGAAGAGTTTGCAGAGGAATCCATGGTTTGGATCAAAGCTCTAATACCATGTAAGATTGCGGAAAAGAAAGTGTATACCTAAGATCTAGTGAGAAAGAGAGAGAAGCTTGATAGAGTATATGATTGAATGAAATGTAATCTGCATGATTATCATTGATTCATCTTAGAGTATTTATACAAGAGTATTAAACAGAAACTGATCTTAATCAGTTACATAACAGCTTAACAGAAGCACAACAGTTTCCTTGAACCAAGGGCACGTGCAACACGTGCTTCTTTAACTCAGCTAACCATTGAATCTAAACTACAGTCGTGTAACTTAAGACTTAGTAATAAACGACACTGAAGTGTTGTAGCTTTAGCAGTATCTTCATCACCGTGACCTCAACATGTCTCTACGGCGACCTCTTGTCCAATCCATTGAGTTATTCTGTTGGGAAACTAAGGGAAGCCATTGAGAGAATGACAGATGAATATATAAGGTCTGCTATTGATTTTATAACAAGTCAGAAGCATGTAGGTGGGCTAAGGAGCAGCTTTCACATACAAGGATACACACAAGGACCTTTCCTAGGGAACCCTAACCTTTCTCTTACCAGCTGGATAAATCTACCAATCTATGACGCAGATTTTGGATGGGGAAAGCCTGTATACGTGGGTCCAGGGTCGTTAAATATGGATGGTAAAGCATTTCTTATGTCAAGTGTTGCTGTTGATGGATCTCTCATCATAGCACTTCGTCTACAAGCACAATATATGGATTCTTTCAAGAAAATCTTCTATGAGGATATCGACTGAAAGAATCTTTTTTTAGTGTCCACTAAGTTATGATCATGATGGATCTAATAAAAGCAGTAATGCAACGAAGAATCCAAGTAGCCTCAAAGACTTGGAGGTTGATGATTTTGATGTATTGATTTCAATTTTGTTGTGTTTTTTCTTCTTATTCTATTAAGAAGTTAATTAACGTGCTTAATTTCCTTTTATTTTTATTTTTTTTCATTAAGTCTTTTCTAAAGTTGTCAATTTAGTTTTGGTGTTCATTCCGATTTAACTATTGATATGAGATATTTCGATACTATATATATATAACCCTAAATGAAAATTTATTAAATTATATATATATATTCATGTACTTCATTATTTGCTTTAAGTCCACTTTAAAAAAATAATAATAATAAGTTTACCTAAATTAAGAGTCTACATGCCCCAACCAAATATGTTGACCCAATAGAATGTTGACTTATTTAGCAAAAAAAAAAAAAAAACAACAATAGAATGTTGACCACCTACTTATGTAATAAAAAATAAACCAATTATAGATGAGCACATGCGTTGGTTCAAAAGCAAAAAAGATAAGCACAACATACAAAAACAATTAAACATAGAGACGAAAGTGGGTGGAGGAAACCATTTCAATCGGTCTAAAAAAAAAAAAAACCACAACATGGTTGACACATAGGGAGGGTTATCGGAAAACCAAAGTAGCAAAAAGAAAATAATTAAAGATTTCCTGGAAGAGTGGCTTAATTATATAGAATATACAATCGGACTCGGAGTAGTTAGAAAAAGTATTTTGGAAATAATTCAGCATCTCGAAGGACTAATTAGCGTCTTTGATTGCTCCTTTTTTTCCCTATTCTCCTTCCTTAATATTAATATATTGATATTCCTATAGTTTGTCATTTGACATTTCCATGGACGTTATTTTCTTAATTTTTTACATTTCTTTAAATTTATTTTCTCTATTTATTACTGTTGACTTCTTTCCAATGTTTTATAAAAAA
>BKZX01028406.1:0-12066 GCA_014362285.1 Fagus crenata
AAACGTGCCATTGATTTATTTTGATCATGGTCATCATCTCATTAACCAAATTTGATAACGTGACATACTTAAAGATTACATGATTAAATAAACTAATAAAAAATTTAATTGGAAATTAAAAAAGCCATTCAACATATTATAATCCATATAAGAAAACAAATCTTCATTCTCAATTTTTTATTTATTTATTAAAAGACTTAAAACAAATTTTTTTTTCTTGTCTTTTCAGTAACCAAATAGAAATTAAAACAACAAAATTTTCATTTTCTTCTTTCTTTCCACATTTTTCTTGTAGTTCCCAGATGTTCACAATAACCACTGTGGAAGACTTAAATCTAATGACAATGGAAAATATAAAAGAGATTGAGAGGAAGAGAGAATGATGGCTAGGGTTTCACGTGATTCGGCTATATAAGCTTACATCCACAAGATGTAGCCAATGGGTTACATCTTTATTATATTTTCTTTGTATGATATTTTGGATGAATACAATGTGTTGTGAGGTGTCCTATTTATACATAGGACTACTAACATAACTCTCATATCTAACCTATGTGAGATTCCTTAACCTTCCCCCTCAAACTCAAGGTGTAATTTTTAATATAGCCCTTGAGTTTAGTAACAAAAGAATAACTCAAATATCTTGACTCAACTCGGCTTGGCTCGTATCTCGGTTCGATGGCTTGGATCTTGACTCAGAGGCTCAGTGGCTTGGATTTTGGTTTGGGGACTTCGATCTTAGGTTGAATTAGTTGGATCATGGCTTGATGGCTCAAATCGCGGCTCAGAGGCTCAGATCTTTAAATGGTCTTGGCTCGATCTCGGCTCTTGAAGATAAAATCAAAAAGTATATCCCCCATTTTTTTTTTTTTTGAATTTTCGAATTTTGAAATTGGAAATTTGAATTTTTTTTCCCCGCAAAAAAAAAAATAAAAAAAAATTGCAAAGATAACTGGCTGTTTGATTAGAAAACATGAGTTTTTCCGATCTTGAGATCCGTGACTAATTTATGTGATCTGTTTTATGAAAATCTGATATTTGTGATGGGAAGAAAGAATGGATGGAATTTACTTTGGTGCGGAAGCAATATGAGAAAATTGGCCAAGGATCAATGAACGTGAGTTCTTGAATGGCTCTAACACCACAAGAAGAAGCCTTCTGCATGTTTCTTAAATTGCAATAAGCAGTATAGAGCAAGCAAGGAAGTGCAATAAGCCTTCTACATAAATCTGACTTTAATGTAGGCAAAGTACCTAATAAATTTTAAAAACTGCAACAAAGTAACGTGTAAATGCATTCTTCAACATCTTTTTAAATAGCGATTTAAAAGGGAAGGGTCATAAAAATTGATTGGACAAATAAATATATCAATGCTCACAAATATGAATTAAGAACTTGAACATAAATATGACTCTAATTTAGATAGGAGGAAAAATATAATTCCGTTTTTAAAATTGATGGTGTGAATGTAAAAAAATGAATCAATTTGTATAATATATCATTAGCAAACATATTTCCTTTTCTCACTCACTTGACCGCGGAAAATAGACGGTTTACTATTTCTATTTGACTAATGGCATTCTAAACCAGTCACTAATAACACACCATTAATTTGGGCAATCAATTTGTATAATATATCACTGGAAAACATACTTCCGTTTGTGACTTACTTGACTAAGAAATGAGGAGGCAAAACCCATGGGAGATGAAAGGGAGAAGGAATGATTGATTGAAATCGGTGGTTTAATGGGTATGGAAAAAAAAAAATCATTGTAGAGACAATTAATGTACATCAATCATCATAACCAATATGATTAAGAAATATCGAATCAATTTTCTATAGAAAACCTATAGAAAATGCTAATACGTAAGGTTTTGGCAAAAAATATGATTAACAATAGAAAAATATTTCATTTTAGTTTCTTTCCTTTATTTTAAAACATAAAATTCATAGATGAAATTAAGTGAATACAAGCTAAAAACTTGAGAAATGAATGGAATTTCGTGAAGTTGATTGGCTATTGCTTGGAGAATGAACACCGGCTACTGGTGTATGAGTTCATGCCTCGAGGTAGCTTGGAAAATCATTTATTCAGGAGTAGGTTCTATCACATCTTTCACACAACTGAATTAAAATGGTTCAATTATGTTATGTAATTGACAAAGTTTACAATTGTGGCTTCACCAGGAGTTTCTTATTTCCAACCTCTTTCTTGGAGCCTCCGCTTGAAAGTTGCTCTTGGTGTTGCAAAGGGGCTTGCCTTTCTTCATAGTGCCGAAACAAAAGTTATATATCAAGATTTCAAGACTTCTAATATCCTTCTTGACTCGGTATGTGACTTGTGAAGTAGGGCTTCTTTACTTTTATAATATGGTCACTTATGATTGATTTGGGGGATAAACTTTTTATCTATTTGCTATCTCTTCTAAAACTTCTTTTCTAATGTAATCACGGAGCTATACTGCAAAGCGATCGTGTTAAACCTATTGTTCACTTAGCTCAGTAAGTGAACAATATAAATAACATTTGGTTTTGGCCCTTAAGCAATATCAGTTACAAATCGCTTCATATTCGATTTTATGTCAACATTGTAACAGTCAAATGGCTTACCACCACTAATGGGCAAGTGAGGGTAATTACTCTTCAATGCTCTAATGACCAAACCAAATGTACGAGAAAGAGAAGAGACCGAAACCCCTTATTTAATATTTGACCATTTCTACCCCAAAAAAAAAAGGTTTTGACATTTTAGTTCTTGAAACTCGATGGACTTGAGGAATAACATATTGTAATTTATTTTGATTCTTGAATATATATAACAATTCAGCATGTTCTGGTCACTCTATCATGGTTGACTTTGTTGGTGTACTTTTTTCTTTTCTTTTTTGTAACTAATCTTAAATTCTCAATAATTATTTTTTAAATATTAAACTAAATTAAATCAGGATGTCAACTTGCTTATATTTCATTTCCTCTTACCTTTAATGGGTTTGCACGAAAAAAACTGCAGAGTTGAAGGGTGAGATCTGGAAAGACTAAATTGGTGAGGTGTCACTTAAAGAAAAAAAAAAAAAAAAATCAAAGGCATGAGATGTGGAAAGACTAAATGAATGTTCTAATTTTAATGCACGTTCTATAAGACTAAGAAAGGCATATTTCCTTTTCTAAAACAATATCATTAAATCTACAATATTGCATTCAAATGCTGACAGACAATTAAGGAGGGATAATTATAATTGAATTGTAACTTATTGGCTATGATTGATTGAAATTGGTGGTTTAATGGGTATGAAAAAAAAAAACAGAGAGAGAGAGATAAGGGGGCAAAACACCATGGGAGATGAAGGGGCGAAGAAGAGAGAGAGAGAGAGTTAGAGATTAAGGCATGTGAGAGAGAGACTGAAAGAGTAGAAGTGAGGTGGAATTGTAAGTGAAGAGAGAATCTGATGTGGCATTGTTTGGAGGTGGGAAAAAATTTTCTCTCTGCTTCGAGTTTTAATTTATACTAGTCGCAAACCCATGCGATGCACGGAAAATTTTATATATATATATAAGCTTTTTAATTTTGCGTGAACATTGTAATGTTAATAAAAAACTATAAAAAAGTAAAATGAGAAAAAAAAAGCTATAAATATGATAGAATTGGGATTGGCTCTTAAGTCTTAAGTTAAGGTTCTTATTAGGTTGATCTCCTACTAAGCCTAAATGCACATGAGAAAAAAAAAAAAGATAGTAACTAAAACCAAGAGGCATAAACCATTAAATTGACATAAAACAGTGAGTGAGACATTTTGTCAAACATATGGTGTGTAGATTCCAAAATTTGAATGAAAATAATTTTTTGCAAATTGAATCAACCCAAAAATGACTATATTTTGTTTGAGAACAACATTTGAGCAAGGTTGATGTACAATGGCAAGAAATGTTTGGGACCAACAAATAGACTTCGCTGAAGCAGCCATGAGGAATGACTGTTTTTGGTACATTGTCAGTTGTTTTTTATCGATAGAGAATGGTGATGCCATAGTGGACTACATGAAATCCAAATCTGACATGGTTAGGGGGACATGACCTTCTCTAGGTATAGAAACAACAAAAGAGTATAAAAACATAATAAGCGGAATATCATCAAAACAAAAGAATTCAATCAACTTCACCATTTTTCTTTACCATAAAAATTTTGGATGCCAAAATTTCACATTCAAGCGACCCAAAACAGAATCTTAACTCGAGTTTTAACCCTTAAGCCACTCACTTCAGTCTAAACAATTATACAAAAAAGAGAATGCTCTAAAATAAAACTTAAAAAGCAGTATTTGATCTTCTGCCAAGCGAGTTTCATGCTAAGACATTGAATTTTTTACTGGTTTCGGAAAAAGTGTAAATTGCACTAAATACCTTCTCAAAAAGTTCATAATATCATTCTTCACATCTTTGTAGGGTTCCTCTTAAAAGGAATTCGTACCCAATGATGAATCATTAAGTAGATCTTCCATTATCTACTTGGATTGTGTCGTGCTTTCAATTACTTTGATGTATCGTTTTTCTGTTGGTAGCTGTAAGTTGCTACATATGTTAATAAAAAAGACGGTAGAAAAGAGCAAAACAAAGATTATTTTAGAAATACAGTGAGAGAGATAGAATTAAACAAAAGCTTAGAAAATACCTTCAAAGCATCTTCAATGGTAGGAGTGTTGCATTGTGCAGGTTGATCTAAATGAAAAACAGAAAGTGAGAAGAAGTCACACTTAAACAATTTCACAAACAATGCAAGACATAAAAACTAAAAAATATACACGTTAATTAGGAAGTTTTAATAGTAATTAATATGATAATTGATAGAAAGAGAGGAAAGGGAAGGTTACTAGCCTTGTCCTCACGCTTTGTGTTCCCAAAGTAGCTTCACAGGAGATTTGGATGCAAAAGATGAAGAGGATGAGAAATATATATTCTGAACATGACTCTATGATGTCTCAGAAACCATTCTGGAAATCCTCAATCCTCAATGGTTATCTGTCCTTTTCTTTTCACATCAAGTTAGACAATCTATCAAACACATCAAAGGCATGCCAAGGGTGCCCATCAAACAAAAGAAAAGGAAAGAAAACTATCAAATTCCAATTGCATAATTGTGATTGAACCAAAAACCACTCAAAATAAACAGAACGCAATTGAACTGAATCCTAAACCCAAACCCACAAACCACAAATTCAAGAAATATCTCCAAGGTTGTAGAGCCTTTTGTTCGGTCAAAACCCAATCTTAAGTCAAATGCATACCTAGACGCACTCATTGAAAGCAAATAAGCCACAAATCCATTGAAAATAACAACAATCATGGTGAAAGGAATTGCAACTGAAGCGTAGAAGAAGAGTTTAAAAAGGAGAGAGAGAGACTTTGAGGCAGAATAAATGAAATTAAATGGGGGAAGCCAAAAAATGAGAAACCGAATGATTTTGAAAAGCCAATAACATGATAACATTACCTTGGTTAAACATGAGACATTCATTTTGTGGTTAACGGCTGGAAATCTAGATGAATCCCTCACCCTTCATTTTTTTGTATATAGGCCTGGAATAAATGTGGTGTGATGGGGAGATGAAGAGTCCATAGAGGGAGAGAGAAAATAGTTTCACGTACAGATAAGCATGAAAAAAAAGAAACAAAACAGAGAGAGAGAGATGAGGAGTCCATCAAGAGAAAATAAAGAGCGGATGGTGAAGAATCAGGGAGATGAGAAGGCCTGTGAGAGAGAGTGTTAGATAGTTAAGAGCAACTCCAACCCGGCTCTGTATTTCCACAAATACAGAGCCAAAACCCAAAAACAAGCTCCAACAGAACCCTTCATCCGGCTCTTCATCTGCTATATTGCTACAGTAATTCTTCCCAAATAAAAAATTACTGTTCATTCTGTATCCAATAAAATTTTTTTTTTCTTTCTCTTTTTATTTTCACGATTTTTTCTCTCTCTTCCTTTTTTTTCCTTTTCTCTGTGCTTCCGTTTTCATCAAACCCAACCGGTAGGTGGGTCTGGTCTTGTGTTGACGGCGTCAGGCTCGCGGTGGTGGTCTCGGCCTGGGTCTCGCGGTGGAGGGGAATACGGCGTTAGGCTCACGGTGGAGGAGCTGCGGCGTGGGTCTTGTGGTGTTTCGGTCTTGTCTTGGTTTCGGGTATTTGGGTGGGGTGGTGGTCTCGGCCTGAGGTGGTGTGGTGTGGTGTGGGTCTTAGCCTGGGGTGGTGTGGATTGAGGAGGGAGGCGGTGTGGTGTGGGTCACCGGAGAGGAGAAAGGAAGAAGAAAAGAGAAATGAGGAGAGAGAAAAAAAAGTTAAAATAAAATAATAAAAATAGTATTTTAATAAAAATAAAGATAAAATAGAGAGTAGTGTTGGAGTGAAAGTGTAAAAATGACTCTCCACATGTGAAAAATTCTCCACATGTGGAGATAAAATGAAGACTAGTGTTGGAGTTGCTCTAACAATTAATTTGAGGAAACGTGTGAGATAGACAATGAGAAAAAGAAGGATGTTGTGAATTTTTGTTGGTGTAGCAAATCTGACATGGCACACTTTGGAGAGACAAACAAAATTTCTCTCAGCTTCAAGTTTTAATTTATATTATAGATTATAGATTATACATGTGGAAGACATGATTGAGAGGAAAAGAGAATGACGACTAGGGTTTCATGTGGTTTGGCTATGTGAGCCTACGTCCACATGATGTAGCCAATGAGCTACATCTTTATAATATTCTCTCTGTATGATATTTTAGGTGAATACAATGTGTTGTGAGGTGTCCTATTTATACATAAGATTATTAACACAATTCTCATATCTAACCTATGTAAGATTCCTTAGCAACCACAACTACAACATTTAACATCCAACATTCCACTTTCATTTAGCAAGTACATAACTAATCTCCACATTTTCTTTCACTTTCCCTCATTTTTCTGGGCAACCTAACAAGGCCGCAACAAAGTGATATCATATGGAAAGAAAACCTAATTCAACTCAAAATGCTGCCATTAAATCTTTAAGATCCATTTGCTTTTTGAGAAAAATTAATTACAATTTGGAAAGAAAATAAAAATTAAACCGACTTTTTTAATGAGTCATGTGTCATGAGTAACTACTCATCTGCTACTCATATTATTATGTCCAAAACATTTATATTTAATATTAGTAACTTATTGTCCATAACGTCTATATTCATAGACAAATATATTTACAATGAATGATATTGTATAGCTCATGAGGCTAACGGAAAAGAGTTTTGAAAAATAAATTAAATGAGAAGGCTCCTTCTTTCACCTATATATACATGATTATTCTAGCTGTAAAAGACATCAAAATAATATATTCCAGCACTTGTTTTTCTTTCTACAAATCAGTTTTCACAACTTAGATTATCTATACACTTTCACAAAAATATTTTTTATTCTGGATAAAAGAAAATACTATTTTAAGAGTTTCTCACCCTACAAGTAGTGTATACTTGCAAGGGAATATAGCTAGGTGGCTGGGCTTGTTGTATCCTGAGGACGGCGTGCAAAATTGTTGTCTATTACACCAAAAAATTCCGTAGACGGTGCGTATCGTCTCAAGAGAGCGACCTGGTCCGTGCCTCAACTCCGCCACCTCTTATTGGTAATTTCATTTGGTGCAAATAATAACAAGTCTCAGGTAATATTTCTCCTTATATTTTCCAACACATTTTTCTCGAGAACCTGATAGATCTTAAAGAAAAAAGAATAAGGAATCAAAGAGAATCATATCAGGGAGCTTGAAATTGAGGAGTGCTATAGGTATTGGAGTTAACGATGAAGTAGAGAAGGCCTAACCTAAGTTGAGGAAATCAGATGAACAACACGTCAAAGAATTGAGGAGGAGTGTTGCCAGAGTCGAAGGCATTGATCGAAATTTGAAATTGAAGCTTTCTAGTTAGTATGACTATTTCCCTATCATAATGTTGATTGGGGATGTTATTTTCTTTTTGGTGCTTCCGTAGGTAAATGAAAGTAGTGAGTTTTTGTCATTGGTGTATGATCCCGCTAGCATTTTGCAAAGAAAAAGGAGATGAGAGGGAGAGGAAAACTGAAGCTTTTAGATTTTTATTTATTTATTTTTGAGTAATCTTCACGTTTAACAAGGGAGAGAGAGAGTAAAAAAAAAAAATCAATTAATGAATTTAGTTGATGTAGAGACTAATAAATGAATGATGCTTTTTTAACCTTTATATCTCTTAGAAATGGTCTAAAAAAAATTATAACTTTTGTATTTTATTCTTAATTATGATGTAAAATACTAAATTATGATCAAGAAAAAAATTATTATAATTTTTGTAATCTTAATTTATTTTTATACTTTTCTTTAATATTATTAGACATGAAAAATCACTTAAAACTGTTTATATGCTTTTGTATATTTTGTAGTAAATACTATGAGCAATTATTTATTATAGATTTATTTGACTCAAAGATATTAGCGAAAAAAATAAAACAAAAGAAGAAGAAGTGGGTGATAAAGCCACGAATGAGAAATGAGGTATGTGACTCACGACAAGAAAAAAAAAATACTTAAAAAATTGAAGTAGTGGTAATGGCTGACAGACAAAAAGAAACGATGGAATCATGGAGAGGCAGAGTCTATTGTAGTGAGCCTAAAAATAAGAAAAAGCAAAACAGAGAGAAGTCACCGTCCTCCTCCATTCCCATTTTCATTTCCCAAAACCCAAGATCGAAGAATCTCAGTTTCTATCTCTCATTCATCGAACCAGTAAAGCCCAACAAGATCAAAACTTCTCAATTCACAAAGCCACAGCAATAGGCCCACATGATATTGAACCAGTTAATGTAGTTATTTGGGATATTTTATTGTTATCGTTGTTATCTGATTTTTTTTTTTTTTTTGGGTTTTTGGAATTTATTTTAAGGGCTTATTGGAACCTCAAATCAAAGTATTTAGTATTTTATTTTAGGGTGTTTAGAACCTGTATAATTTTTTTTTGGTATTATTTTTAAGAAGTCAAAGATCTTTTTAAGCTTACATGCAAGAAACTTCAATGAATTCACAGCCAAAGAACTAGAGCCTAGAGTCAAGAGAAGAGTGCAAGTTTTCACTGGCCAAAAAGATAAAAAAGAAACATATACGAGGAGGGGTGAAGCAAGAAATTTCATCCTCTAGGTCATTCAACCATACAGTTTTAATTCAATTAACCCCAATCAATGTTCTTTTCCAGGAATTTGTGGTTAAAAGATTGACATTGACATTTTTTTTTTTGTATATATGCTTTTCTAATTTCATCTTGATCACTAAACTAGATTAATATGAAGATTTTTTTTAAGTCAATACAGATTTTATTGGAAAAATAATCTTTGGCTCTGTCACGAGTTTCTTAGATAGGAAATGAATCTTGCGATACAATCTATTATTTTTTAAAGAAATTTATCCATGACATTAGTGGTTTTATTGGCTTAACTGGATATAATTTACAATAACAATTAATTAGATGCATTTATTACTTTTTGTTATAATTTGGGACCTAAAGCAACAACTTTAAATGAGGTTTTTTTTTTAATTCTTTTTTACTTTTTTGTTATAAGTAGAGGTTTTTTTTTTTTTTTTTTTTTGTTGCATTATTGTATTATAAAGAAAGAAAAAATATAAAGAGAAAGAGGAGAACGAGAAAGAGATGGTGAGCGAAAAATGAGAAGAAAAAAGAGAGAGATAAGTTGCTTTACTTTTGGGTTTTTGTGAGTGCATATTAGGTATAGTTACTTAGATGTAGTATATTATATTTTCCAATAAATTTAAATATATAATTTTAGTAATATTGACACAACTCAAATACAAGTAGGCAAAACAAATTTATTTTAGTGGGATCACGGGGTCAATTGACCTAAGTCAAAAAAAAAATTTTCTTTGAATTTTCCACCTATGTCAATTGACCCCACTGCCTTACCCTTATCCCCGTCCAATACAAGAAAACCATTATTTTATCAATAAGTCTAACTTTACAAGATATTTGACAAAAAATTTCACAAATGTTAATATGTTTAGTGGTTGGTCAAGATGAAAACTAATAAAAATCTGTTATCTCAATTACTATAAAATATGTTATACATGTAGCATGCTCTTATTTTATTGATCTCTCTCCAGTAAAATCATTTTATGAGAATTAGCATTCTGTTTGACTATGCACCCCATAAAGTTGGTTACACCTAACATAATTTGAACAATATTGTATACCCATAAATTAAAGTTTGTTAGAGCATTCCCAATGAGTATGTCAAAAGCCAAAATCAACTCAAATATGGCTAATAAGTCCCAAAAATGGCTCCCAATGGATGAGCTATATATTAGGCAAAATAGAAAAATGCTACAGTGTCCAGGCATTTATGCCTTACACTGTTCATTGGACAAATGAATATTTTATTATTTCTTTTGTTTTAAACCATTTGTTTATTCTCTTCTCTCTCAATGGCTCTCTCTCTTTCTCTCTTCTCTTTCACTGGCTGCTGTCTCTCTCTCTCTCTCTCTCTCTTCTCTTTCTTCTTCTTTGGTTTCTTTTGCTGCTGCTTCTTCTTCTTCTTTTGGTTTTGATATTTTTTGTAATATTGCTGTGAAAGTATGTAAATTTTCTATGATTGTCTGTAATATTGCTGTGAAAGTTTATAAATTTGTTGGGTTTTTTTGCTGAAGTTGTTGGGCTCTGTTGATGAAATTGGTGTGGGTTTTTTTTGGGTGTCTTTGTTTGGTTTCAATTGAGTAGAAAATAATAATAAAAAACTTATGAAGAAATAATATTTAAATAAAATAGAGTAAGAAATAGAGAATCGGATGGAAGTTGTTTTGAAAAGTGATTGGACAAAATAGAAAAAGTAGCTCTTTAAGCCAAAATTTGGCTTAAAGTTTACACAAGCCATTGAGAATGCTCTTACACCTAACATAATTTTAACAATAATGTAAACCCATAAAGTTGGTTAAATCAAACATAATAATAATAACTAGCCTCTTCACACGTGCTATGCACGTGTTTAGAGGCTTTTTCTTATTTATTATTTTCAATTTTTTGATATTTTTTATTCACTATTATCTAAATATATTGTAAATAAATGAACAAATTTGTATTTTTAGAGAAAAAAATGAACAAATTAATAACTGTGAGTGAGTAGTGCGGAGATTTCATATTTTCAACCTTTTTTTTTTTTTTTTTTTTGAGATAAGGTGTCCATGGATTGAAGAGTGCATCAATTTTTCTGGACAATTTTTGTTTTTGTTTTAAAAATGATAAAATTATATATATCCCTTACGTCTAAGGTTTAAATAGTATTAAAAAAAAAAACATTTAAATAGTATTAGATAGATTTTAGCAAATAAAAAAAATAGTATATTGTCCTCTTCACATGCGCTTTGCGTGTGTTAAGAGGCTCTTTGCATTTTTTTAACAGATTATATTGTCCTCTTTTTTTTTTAGGTTAATGCATTTGTCCAATAATATAAATTTACATTAAAATATATCTCAAAAAATTACACAAAGTCAAATTGTAGAATGATTCACAACATTAAATATTGATTAAAAGTTCATATGATAATAGAAATTGAGGTTAGTAGGAAAAAATTTAATAAGAAAAATACTATTTGTATTTTTAACTTTTAAAGAAAGAGGGTCAAATATGTTAACTAAGTATATTTGTATATGTAAGAATTGCATTGTCACTAAACGATCTTTTCATATTAAAAAATGTTAAAAATGTGAGTTCAAAATATTTATTTATTTATTTATTTTTAAATAAAACACAACATTTTAAATTTGAACTGCAAGTAATTATACACGTCCTAGATTTTTGAATTAATATCTTTTAGATTTACTATTTTAACCTTTTGTATTCAATCTCTAATTATCACATCTTTAGCTTCCACAATTATGCCGTTTATATATATATATATATATATATATATATAAAATCTTTGGCTTCTATGACATAATGCAATGGTTTTAAATTCCATTAATGTGTTACACACTCATTATCAATATCTCTACAATTAATCTAGTATATACTTCC
>BKZX01028413.1:3089-13207 GCA_014362285.1 Fagus crenata
ATGGTACTCCAGCTTCCTACTCTTCTCTTCGCGTCTTTGGTTGTGCATGTTTTGTTTTACTTCAGCCGCATGAACATTCCAAATTAGAACCTCGATCTCGTCTATGTTGTTTTCTTGGGTATGGGATTGAACACAAAGGTTATCGTTGTTGGGACCCTATCTCTCAACGTCTTCGCATTTCTCGTCATGTTGTTTTCTGAGAACATACCATGTTTAATTCTCTGTCTAAGTTTACAACTTGTTCCACCCCTTCCTTTTTTACTAATCCATCACTACCTTTATTTCCTATATCTCTTGCTGATTCTCCGGCTTCTCCTCTAGCACCTCCACTAGCTGTGGATCCTGTCCTTGATCAGACTCTTGACCTCCCTCTTGCTGCTCCTCCTGCTGACTCTCCGGCTTCGCCCCAAGAACCTACACCGCCTGTGGATCCTGTCACTGATCAGACTCCTCTCCTCCCCCTTCGTCGTTCTGACCGGGTAAGAGCACCTCTTGCTCATTTGCGTGATTATTCTTGTTTTTCAGCTGTACTTTCCCTTCATGAGCCTCACACCTATCGTGAGGCCTGCACTAACCCTCTTTGGCAGCAAGCAATGACAGAGGAACTTCAGGCTTTGGAGAAGACTCATACTTAAGACTTGGTTGATTTGCCTCATGGTAAATCTGCCATTGGCTGCAAATGGGTCTACAAAATCAAGACCAAATCTGATGGCTCTATTGAATGGTATAAGGCTCGTCTTGTTGCCAAGGGATATGCTCAGGAATATGGGATTGACTATGAGGAGACTTTTGCTCCTGTTGCTCGTATTACCTCTGTTCGTAGTCTTATTGCTATTGCTGCAGTTCATCAGTGGCCTCTTTTTCAGATGGATGTTAAGAATGCCTTTTTAAATGGTGATCTCACTGAAGAAGTCTATATGCAGGCACTTCCAGGTTATTCAGACTGTCCTGACAAAGTTTGCCTCCTTCGTCACGCTCTTTATGGTCTTAAGCAAGCTCATCAAGCCTGGTTTGCCAAGTTTAGCAGTATTGTACATCAGTTTGGCTTCTCATCCAGTTCTCATGATGCAACATTATTTGTCCACCGATCTGATAAAGGTATGATTCTTCTTCTACTATATGTTGATGACATGATCATTACTGGGGATGATCACTCTGGCATTTCTGATTTCAAGCTATTTCTCCACCAACAATTTGAGATGAAGGATCTTGGTCATCTGAGCTACTTCCTAGGCCTTGAGGTCTCTTCTGATTCCACTGGTTATTATCTCTCTCAGGCTAAGTATGCCTCTGACTTGTTATCTCGTGCTGGCTTGACTGACATTAAAGTTGTTTCTACACCTCTTGAGATGAATGCTCGCCTTACTCCCTTGGATGGCACACCTCTCAGTGATGCCACTCTCTATCGTCAGCTTGTTGGCAGCTTAGTTTATCTCACTGTAACCCGCCCTGATATTGCTCATGCTGTTCATTTCGTGAGTTAATTCTTATCTGCTCCCCATTCTACACACTATGCTGCAGTGCTTCACATTCTTCGCTATATCAAGGGTACTATGTTTCACGGACTTCACTTCTCTGCTCACTCCACCCTTGACCTCTGTGCTTATTCTGATGCTGATTGGGCCGGGGATCCTACTGACCGTCGCTCTACTACTGGATTTTGTTTCTTTTTGGGAGACTCTCTTATTTCTTGGCGCAGTAAGAAACAACATATTGTGTCTCGCTCTAGTACTGAGGCAGAGTACCGTGCTCTGGCTGATACTACTTCTGAACTTCTTGCTCTTCGTTGGCTGTTGGAAGATATGGGTGTTACACATTTTTCACCGACTGTCATACATTGTGACAACCGTAGTGCTATTTAGATTGCGCATAATGATGTTTTCCATGAGCGCACCAAGCATATTGAGATTGATTGTCATCTTGTGCGTCATCATCTGTCTGCTAGCATCCTACATCTTCTTCCAGTTAGCTCTTCTAATCAGACTGCTGACATCTTTACGAAGACTTTTCCTCTTGGTCATTTTCGTGATCTTGTTTCCAAACTCAAGATGGCTTCTGTCAAACCACCTTGAGTTTGAGGGGGGATGTTAATATGCATATATCATTTGTTATTGTACTAGTCTAGGGTTTCCTAGGGTTTACTATGTATTTACTATACCGTACACTAGACTAGGCCTATATATATTCTTTTATCTGTACATGATTATTCAGAATACTCAATACACAGATTATTCTTTCTGTTTCTCTGTGCTTCCCTCTCTAAACTTAACACTTGATATGGAGGGCAGTTAAATTACCAATTTATTTTGTTGCTTTGGTTCCTCTCACTGTGAGTTTTCTGACACTTAAGTTGGGTTCTAATCATTTTAGAGTATGGTTGTTAGCACCACATTAACTTTACACATGTTTTCCCACTGTGAACTATAAGGTCATTTGCAATATCCCTTTCTATTAAAATTTCCTCATTTCCATCATATTTAATCTCAAATTTCAAATGCTTATGATGTGATCATGGAAAAAGAAACCAAATTTCTTTACATCGTTCTTTCTATAGCTTTTCCCGTGCATCGCACTAGTTTTCGACTAATTAATATGTAATCTAGTTTCTTGCTGAGCTCGAGCTCAACTTAGGTTCAAAATAAAATAAAATGCACAATCTTGAACTTTCAATGCTCAACTTGACTCGTCTAAAGCCTTATTCACAAGGTTGTGTTTCTATAACAACTTAGGAATGACATTTTTTACAAAGTTTTGAGAAAGGTACTGATAGACCGCATCACTAGGATGGATGCAATCCCAAAATATGTATTGTGAAGGCTTCCCACATGTTGGAGTCACTGAATTACACGAGGGTCCTGTCTCCACCAATCCGGTACCACAGCATCCTCTCTTAGTTTGTACAAAACCTATTAGGCACAAGACACTCTATAAGTTTTCCATATGCATTACTCAAACGAAAAAACTATACAAGGTTGCCCTCATGAGAATGCCATGCACTAGTACCTCCAGCGATACAATTACAATTACAAGTTCTGGGTTGGATCAACTTACCATACTTTTGTGGATGATTGATCATGTCATTCACCTGCTCATACACATCCGAATAGGAAATCTTACTTTCTGGAAGAACTGCCTGTATTTTGGATAATTGATTCACCAGCTTCTGATTATAGCTTTGGGCATCTAAATTTTGATGCTCTATACATTTTGTATTGAATGGATTCTGAAACCTCAAGGACATCTGAATGGGCAAGCAACCAATTGGAGGAAGCCCAACTACAGCTATTTTACGGCATCCAAGATCATATAGTTGCTGCAAGTTTACATGTGCATGGAAAACAATGTAATCAGTATTTATATTGGTAGATTAATCAACATTCAACCAAACTTTATGCTAGTGCATGTAAAAAGGAATAATCCACTATAGCCATTTGCTAAGATACCATCATTGGCAGCCTATTTATCTGCAATACAATGTCACTCGTTTTTTCTTTACGGCCACTAGGATCAAAGTTGTCATATAGGCATATTAGTTTCAGAGAGGTTTTGGCAATTAATCATGTTCACATAATTTAATTCTAGCTCATTTTTTTTGTTTTTGCAAATTTTTGGAAATAAAAACATTCAATAGGTAGTTTTAGAAACAAAGGGATACATCTTATTGGAAATAAAGTCTCTAATTTTATAAAGTTGGGACAAAAAAAAAAAAAAACAGTCATGCCATTTTGGTAGATAAAAACATTCTAAATAAGAATAATTGTCGAGGTGACAAGTTATTAGTGATAAAAATAAAGTGATGTTAATGGTAGATCCAAATGAGAACTAATAAAAACACACCAACTCAACTATTGTGATCATTCATAAGAATATTTTGTGGTGTCCATAAAACGTGGAAAACTGAGAGAGAGGAAGACAGATATGCATGCTTACCTTAATAAAGTTTTGTAGCCTTTTTTGAAGAAAATCGTGGTACCCAGTAATGTTAAATTCCAACGTCCTTGTGGGTATGTCATAGAAATTAAAAATAAAGTCATTTGTTCCTGCACTAATAACAACCAAAGCGCCTCTGATTATCTTCATTGCCTCTTCTTCTCCTACAATTCTCTTAAGCCTCACAATATACTTGTTGAAATCCTCAACTTGGTTCAACACCGGATTTGCTTTGGATACAACAGTTGTTAGATCATCATATCCTGAACCAGCTGATGCAAAACTGACACCAGTTTGTATTTCATAATCTGATAGATTTGGATCTCGGAAAGGAGGAATACTTTGTTTTAGCCCCAGCATAGAGGCCACGAAGTCTGGAACCAGTTTTCCATTAGAAAACCTTCCTGTAGGAATATGACCTGGAAAATCATTACCATATGGGTAATGGTTGGCCTTAAGAAGTGTGTGAAAATAGTTGTTGTTACCAGTATCTACTGTTGAATCACCAAAGATGAGAATGGCAGGAAACTTTGATGAAGTTGTTATGGACCTTGCTGTGGCGTTGCATGCATTGAAGAAGATAATAGAAACGTGTACAAATATAACAAAGACTGTAAAGGAAGTCATTGCTAATTAATTTCTTTTTCTTTCAAGGATGGTGGAGTGGTATGAATACTATAATGAATGAGCTAGAAGATGGTAATAAGTGTCTATTTATAATTTGCAAGTGAACCATAAAAACAAAAAAAAAGGACCTGGATGCCAACTCATTTAGTTATCCTATTGGGGATATTAAACACCTAATAATATCTAAATTGGTGTTTTTACCTCTATTTAGATGCCTTGGAGAAAGTAAGATTAAAGATAAAAAGTTAGACTAATTGTGGGTGGTAACACGTAACAAGTCCATCGATAAAAAAAAAATATCAAATTGGTTGTGTTGGCAGTGTTGCAAATTTAAAGATAGTCATTCACTTTCTTTTTAAGTAAAAGATAGTAATTTACTAATTATGTAAATCAATTTGAAATATATATGATGTAATAATTTACTATTTATATAACTTATTGAATTAATATATCCTAATTATGATTCACTTTCTTTACTATTCTTTTTGAGTAAAAGATAATAATTTACTAATTACTCAAATCTATTTGAAATATATATGATGTAATAATTGTTTGATATAAAATCAAACTTATTCAAAGTTTGTTACAAACCTTGAATTTTGCAATTGCTAATCTAACTTTGAACTTCAAAAAGGTGTATTTAATCCGAATTATGCCTTAATGATAAAGGACTTGTTTTACATAATGCCAAACAAAATATGAAGGATGAAGTAAAATTGTAAATCTAACAAGATAAATACATAGATATTTTGCATTAAATGTTACAAAGTATAAGTATAACAAAAACAACTAATGAACACATTGAATATACTTGAAGAACACACTTAAAGAACACACTTAGAACACATTTTATATCACAATAGATCTCTTGCACATGGATTATGGAAGTTGAGTTGTAGAGAGATCTTTGAAAAATAAACCTTCTTATTAACAGTCAAAATTGTGGTCATTTCCATCAAATAACTACCCATCAATAACTACTTTGAGTGGTTTATTTTTAAAAAAGTAACTACTCCTAATAGTTTGGAGACCATAACACATGTCATCCATATTATGAAAGTTATTGGTGGTTACATCATACCATTAACTTCCTTCATGAAAGTTGTAAATAATGACACATGTAAATGGAAGTTACAAATAATTTTATTTTTATATAATTACACATATAATATGACTACCAATTTAATATATTATGGTGGTCAATATTATATATATATAAAACTAAGACCAATTTTAGTTACACAATAGCTTCTTCAATATAGAATGGGAGACCAGGTGGCTAATATTGCAGCACACAAATCAAAGCAGCAGTAGTCAATTGAATTATACACAAACAATTGCGGGCCTAATATCTCTATTACTTAAAGGGCATGTGGTGTGGAACCCATTTTTGACAAACTAGTGATGCTTCACATTTTATACAGTAAGCATAGCATAGAATGAAACCAACACAATGAGCACAAGTGCTTCGAATCACTTACTTCGATGACCAAGTTAGTTGTCTTGATGCTTTGTGCATTGGTGGTTTGAAGCTTTGATTGATCTGTTGGGTTTTTAGAATTGTTGCAGTTTCAAATTGGCTGGGTTTGGGACTTCGAGGTGGCGGTTTGAAGTACCTCGAGGTGGTGGTAAGGACCTCTAGGTGGCTGGAAGATCCTCGAAGTTACTGCCTTATGGACCTCGAGGTTGCTGGTTTGAGACTTTGAGTTGTTCACTAATGGCTGTTTCGTACTGCTGGTGGTGTTTCGAATCATAGGAACTTCAAATTTCTTTGTTCAAATGGCTGATTTCTAACTTCAAATGATTGAATTTGGGATTCCAAATCAGTGGCTGAATGACTTCGAATTAACTACTCTGGAGGGCCTTGATGGTAGCTTTCCTTTTTGTTTGATGGTCCCATAATCAACCTTCAAAGTTGCTCTTTTTTTTTTTTTTTTATACTGTCACTGACAAGGCTTCATAACACGTGGTTTTGCATAGACCACTTGTTAAGTTTTATCTTCTGCAAAAATTCTAAAATCACCACTTGAAACCATGTGTCAAAGCCACATGAAATGAAAAGTCAATAGTCTATCCACAAGTTGCTTTTCTTTTTATTTAGCCATGCGTGGTGGCCTTGTGAACATGCTAACATCTATGCACTTTGGTATTTGGAGTTCGAGATACACTTCCTGGTCTTGGTTACAAGACCAAATTAAATAAAACCAGTTTTCGTGCTTGTGACAGAATTTCCTAAATGGCTAATTCTGTTACTATAGACCACGTCTTTAGTAATCATGGTCTTACTAACAAGATCAATTCGAATACAGACCACATGTTTGAACACCCTTGTTATCATTATACCTTTTCAATTGTAATAGCCATTTGGAAAAAACTTTTAGATCCTGAGATCCAAATAACCAAGATGGGTGTTGAATTTCAAAGACATAATAAAAACTTGGTTTGACATCCACCAATTTTCATATGCTTTGTCTTCAAACAAGAATATCGAATCTAATGGTTTATTCATATCCATTGATTTTTTGGCATTTTTTTGCCATTCTCCAAAAATAAAATCATAGGACATTTGTTGCCCCACAAGTTTTAATTCTTGAGTTAAATCATTAGTGAATTTTTCATCACTAAACTCTTCATCTTTGGCAAGTTGATCATTATTTTTCATTAAAAAAAATCATTTTTCTCAAGATTAACTTCACAAGGCATTTCATGTACCCTTAGTATTAATTCTTGAGTTAGAATAGATTTTTTCTCAATCAATGTTTCATCTTTGGACAATTGATCGGTATTTTCCTTGGATTCCACCTTTGGTGCAAAAATTTTTTGTAGTTTTTGCCCAATAATGGATTTTTCTCCATTCCATTCAAGATTAGATTCATTAGACATTTCATACCCATTAAATTCTAACACTTGATCATTAATGGATTGGCCATATTGACCATTTTCTATTAGATGATCATGGCCATATTGTTGTGGGAATATATCTTTTGGTGAATTTCCATAAAGATATTGATGTCTCATGGTAATCTCTCCATAATTCAATATTTTTATCACATAAATATTGAAGAATGTCAATTTGATACCATAGAGTACTAATTTGTAGAAGAAATTTGGCCTCATTTTCTTCAATTAATTCATAAATTTTACCAAGTAGCAATCTTCCACCCTTACAATACTTTGTTGGCATGTAATAATTAATATCTCCCATTGTGGTCGCCAATTTGTTTGATATAAAATCAAACTTATTAAAAGTTTGTTACAAACCTTGAATTTAGAATTGTTAATCTAACTTCGAACTTCAAAAGGATGTGCTTAGTCCGAATTATACCTTAATGATAAAGGACTTTTTTCGCATAATACCAAAAAAAGTATGAAGGATGAAGTAGAATTGTAGATCCAACAAGATAAATATATAGATATTTTGCATTAAATGTTACAAAGTACAAGTGCAATAAGAACAACTAATTAACACACTTAAACACACTTGAAGAACACACTTTGGCCACTTGGGTATTCGGTCCAGTGGTAATCCCTTCCCCAAAAAATTCCCCCTCTATGAGGGTGTGGGTTCAATCCTTGGGATCTTCAAAATATACTTGTATGTAAGTTTAGATTAGAATTTCTATCATATTTAAAAAAAAAAAAAACACTTTGAATACACTTGAAGAACACATTTAAACATACTTTAGATCACAATGGATCTCTTGCACATGGGTTATGGAAGTTGAGTTGTAGAGAGATCTTTAAAGAATAAACCTTCTTATTAATAGTCAAAAGGGTGGTTATTTCTATCAAATAAATACCTATCAATAACTACTTTGGGTGGTTTACTTTTAGAAAAATAACTACTCCCAATAGTTTGGAGATTATGACACATGTCATCCACATCATGGAAGTTATTGGTGATTACATCCTACCATTAACTTCCTTTATGAAAGTTGTAAATAATGACACATGTAAATGGAAGTTAGAAATAATTTTATTTCTATATAATTACACATATAATATGGCTACCAATTTAATATATTATGGTGGTCAATATTATATATATAAAACTATTTTTATGTGTAAACAATAATTTACTATTTTTATAATATTATGAATTAATATATTATATATCCTAATTATGGGCCAAAATTGCTAAAAAATACATTTTTTTAAATTTTTGGGCCAAACATGACTCTTGTGATATTTATTTGAAAAATGGACTCATTCAAAATCGTCTTTATGAAAGACACTTTTAAACGTGAAAATCGTCTTTGTGAAAGATACTTTCTGACCAAATTTTTAAAATCAAACTTAAAAGTGTCTTTACAAAAAACAACTTTTGACCAAATTTGTCAAAGTTGTCTTTTGTAAAGATAACTTTTGGTTAATTTTTTTTAAATCAAACGTGAAAGTTGTCTTTACAAAAGATGACTTTTGATCAAATTTTTCAAAGTTGTCTTTTGTAAAGACTACTTTTAGTTAATTTTTTTTAAAATCAAACCTAAAAGTTGTCTTTACAAAAGACGACTTTTGATCAAATTTGTCAAAAAATTAAAAACGAAAAATTTGATCAAAAAGTGTCTTTCAAAAAAACGATTTTCACGTTCAAAGGTATTTTTCACAAAGACGATTTTGAATGAGTCCATATTTCAAATAAACATCACAAGAGTCATGTTTGGCCCCAAAAAAAAAAAAAAAAAAAGTATTTTTTAGCAAGTTTGGCCCCTAATTATGAGGTTAACTTCACTTGTTTGGAAGTTGTACTAAAGTGTCTAAATCAACATTTTTTTTTTTTTTTTAAACATTGTAAGTTGGATAGAAGAACAGAAAATAAATGAGAAAGAAAAAAAAAATTGATTTATTTTCCTTAAAACATATTTGTGCACAAAGAACAAAGAATTCATATTGATACAGAGGAATTAACAAATGAATAAATAGGCCAGTTTAGCCTCTCTATAGGAACCTTGACCATTTGCACTCAGATGGGAGACCTTCAGGGAACCTTTTAAAGTCAGTGCAGTAGTTGTAAACCATGTACTTCTTTTGCACCCATCGAATTATGTTCCTTCTAGTTGCACCAAGTGCTTGATCTTGCAATTCACTTGCCTGCAACGAATTGGTGGACGTGGAGACAGTACTAGCTTTGAAGTTTCTATAAAAGGCTGTAAATGGAGCTTTTGTCTAGTCAATCTTAACAAGCCCACCTCTTGTTGCCCAGTCATCAGCATTCCAGAGGCTTGAGTAAATCCTCATGGGTTGGCTTTTGGGAAATGGAACACCAATTGATTCCAAGTTGTTAAATACTCTAATAGGAATGTTATCCACCAAGAACCTGAAAAGCAAGAAGTTGGCAAATGTGTTAGTTTACTTATTCTTAAATGAAATTATAGGGAAGTTTAATGGATATAGTGTTGATTATTACATGATTCGTTGAGTGTTCCAGACTATGGAGTGTGTGTGGAATGCCTTTGTGGGATCAAACCAGGGATGGAATTGTAGCTCTCTATTCCCTTTTCCCTGTGAGAACAAATTGGTATGGACTATATATGGATCTCCAGATAGGTTTCCCAAGAACT
>BKZX01028419.1:2089-15208 GCA_014362285.1 Fagus crenata
TACAAAAACAAATTTTAAGGGTATTTCAATTTTTTCATTTATTATTTGCCAGAAAGTGTAAGCATTTAACGCTCCTTAACCATTGCTCTTAGGGCACTCGTTAACAAAATCCTTTAAAAAATGCGAGTAAAAAGGTATTTTATAATCAAACCTTTACAAACTAATATGTCATCCTAAGTGGAGTATAACACTTCAACATTAGAACACACGTCAGCATTAACATTTAACATTAATAAATCATTACAATTTTAAAATAATTAAATCTGAAAAAGAAAAAAGTAAAAAAAAAAAAAACTCATCACCCACCAACTCGCCGCCGACGACCACCCACCACCACCAATGACAGCACCATGGTTCCAAACCCACAAACCCAAGGGCGTCATCCCCGTGGTTTCGCAGCAGATGTTGCAGGAGGAGCATCTAATGTACTGCCCAAACCCCCTTTCCCTTATCCAGAGATGGTTATTGGTGAAGAAGAAGAGAGTCTAGAAACATCCAAAGATTAGAGATCGGAGAGAGGGGTTGTTTACGAAATTTAGATTTTTTTTTTTTTTTTGTAATTGATACCATTCTTGGCTAGCTCGGTGAGAACGTGAGCGGAAGGAACCAGTTAAGGATAGTAACCTGCCCACCTTAAACAACTACAATTAGCAATATCCAAATATCCAATCTTTTCTAAAAAAACATACAGCACCACATCATTCCTGAGCACAATTCAATATCAAAAAGATCTTCCTTATAGCAAAATAAATATACATAGTCAAATTCCCTGAAAATAAACAACCCCCAATTTAATAAGCCTAAGAAAAACAACAAATCAACCAAATTTCCTTCTCTTGCAACACCCAGATTCTCCAAACACTAAAAAGCTCATAAAACCCCAATAAACAAAAAAACACAGTTCAGAAAACACTTATGACAGCAAAACCCAGATTACAAAATTCAAACTTTGAAGCAATAATCAGATAAAAAATAGTCCATGGTGCTGTTGGTGGTGGTAGTGGTGTGGTCGTCATCGTCTTCGTTGTTAAGAGTGTTGGTGGGTGGGCGTCGGCGGTGAGTTGGTGGGTGATGGTATGTATTTGTTTTTTTTTTTTTTTAAGATTTAGCTATTTTAAAATTGTAATGATTTATTAACGCTAAATGTTAAATGTTAATGCTAACATGTGTTTTAATTTCTAATGTATTACTCTATACTTAGGATGTCATGTCAGTTTGTAAAGAATTGGTTGTAAAATAAGTTGTGTCTCTAGCATTACTTTTTAAAATTTATGTTAGTCAATGTAACAATATTAAACTATAGAGAAGATGAATGTAATTTTAAAAAAGTAAGGAAAATCTTTGTACAATTTGAAATCTCAAAAGAGATCAATGCCATGTAATAAATCTTAAAAGGAGTTCGGTGAAGTCTTTTCCTCGTTTATTTTCTTTGGTATTAGGTGGTATAAGTATTTAATGCATTATTAAGTAGAGAGAGAGAGAGAGAGAGTCAATGTTATTTTTAGCAAAAGAAAAAAAAAAAAAAAAAGTCTATGTTATTTATGAATTTGAGGGGCAAATGCATTTATAAGCACACATTCACTTTATGATGTAATCATAACCATAGTTCGGCGTTTATCATTAATGCCTTCCTCCTTTTTTGACAATCCAGTCTCACCTGCTTCGAAAGTACATATCTTTATTAAATTTTTTACCTTTTATTTATTTTATTATTTTATATTTTATGAATGTATCTTGGTCATTGCCAACCAGATCTTAAAGATCTATGAATGATACCCACAACACAAGGTTGGTGCGGGGGGATTATATATATATATATATATATATACATATATGTATACACATACATATATGATATATCTATCTCTATATCTGAATAGCTTAAAAAATAATAGTAATGGATTTTAAGGAAGGATTAGAGCCAGTGAGTCCTACAGGACAATACTTCACCAGCTCTGTGCTATTGATATCGATTATTGTCGTTTTTGAATTTGAGGTTCCAATCAAACTCATGCCCATCATGACATGCCTCCACGATGCGTTTCTCGTTGATCCACGCTTATCCTCCGTTATGGTGTTGATCTCTCTCTCTCTCTCTCTCTCTCTCTCTCTCTCTCTCTCTCTCTCTCTCTCCTTATATATATATAGATATATTTTTATTTCTTAGTTTTACTATATATATTTCAAAGTAGAAAACAATATGCTCACTTGCAAATTGGAATTGTTGTAAAGTGTTTGACTTCTTAATTTCCTCTATCAAATATGAACACTCTTAAATAAAAAAAAATTATTTAGTGTTTCCAAAATACAACGATGCAATTCTCACGTGAATGATGAATCTTAACATAAATTTAATTAGTAAGACCCACTATTATATGATATGATGAACATACCACGCTGTTGTAGTCCTAGATAGCTTAGAACACATTTGGTACACTGTAATGATTATTATAATATAATAAAAATTAATATTATAAGAAATAGAGGAGGTTGTAATGAAATAACGATCACTATGCATCTGTTTGGTGACGACACATGAATAGAATCCTGAATTTGCATTTTATATTTAATTACAACATGATTGATATACATGTTCTTTGTTCAAAATGCATAATTTCAGAAATTAAAAAAAGAAGAAAAAAATGATAACACCTTTTATAATAACTATATATGTGTCATTTGATAAAGTTTTTTATTTTATTTTATTTTTTATTTTTAAAAGAAAACAAAATTTAACTATAATAGACTTATTTTATAGAACTGTGTTTTGATTTTTAGGATAGTTTTACATATATGAATTCAAGAATCTTCGTAAAACAAAATTGGGCATTGATTGTTTATTTTATGAGTATTAATAATTTTAAAACATTTTGGAGACTTGTGTGGTAGCCAAGTATGGTTTTTGGAATTTTTTTTTTATATTTTTTTTTAGCAATTACGTGATTTTAGGAATAACTATTATATATATTTTGATAATAAATAACTATTCTTCATTTTAAAGAATAATTATTCTCTGTAATAAAAGCGCAACCAAACAATCGAATAATTATTGTATCCTTAATAATTACTTACCAAATAAAGGATAAATGAAGTTTTTTAACGTCCATCTTAATTTTGAGAAAGCGGTATTTGATTAATTATTTATGAGAAACCAAAGGCCATAGTAGATTTTCGAAGTTTTTATCTTCATTGTTTATTATCTTTCTTTCAGCATACATTATATTCGTTATTAATTTGAAATTCAGCAAAAAGTTGTATTAGAACCCAAAAAAAAAAAAAAAAAAAAAATCTTCTTTTAAATTTAACCTTATCGAAAATGACACTAATTAGTGAGAATTTGAGAACAGGTTACGGATATCAAAGGTGGGAAACAATGGAAAAGGGTTGAAGTGGATGTCCAAGACCAGGTTAGGATTCCCATTTTCCCTACTGGATTGTCACCTGAAGCGTACGATGGATATGTTGAGGACTACATATCTGAGATAGCCATGGACCAATTTCCACAAAACAAACCACTATGGGAAGTTCATATTATTCAATATCCTACAACCAATGCAGCTGGTAATCTCATATTCAAGTTTCACCATTCACTTGGTGATGGCTACACTCTTATGGGTGTACTTATTTCTTGTCTACAAAGAGCTGACAATCCTTCTCTTCCCCTAACGTTTGCTTCACGTCGACGCTTAGGACTAGAAAGTGACCAAACAAGTGTTTTTAGGATGGTGCCTCAATTTTTTTCCTTGATTTTTAACACTATATCTGATTTTGGTTGGAGCTTATTAAAGACTAATTTGATTAAAGATGATCTGTCACCGATAAGGTCTGGGGATGAAGGCTTGGAGTTTCGACCAACTACGATATCAACCACCACATTCTCTCTTGATCATATCAAATTTATCAAGACCAAGCTTGGAGTGGTAAGATTACCATATTTTTTACACACATCACTTTTCATATTTCATATTTTACAATAGTAACATCCTGTGATGGGATATAGCGGGCTGGTCCCCTTAAACAAATCCTTATATATATATATATATATATTGACACTCTTGATGATTGATGATTGGTGAAATTAGACTCGTTACATCATATTTTCAACAAATGACACTCCGTTCCAAAATTTCTAAAATAATTCACACTCCACTCTAAAAATGGATCGGAGTGTGATTGTGTGAATTATTTTGGAGTGGAGTGTCAATTATTTTGATCATATTGGGAGTGGAGTGTTTTTCTCAAAAATAGAGCATGTCAAGTGTAATTTCACTATAAACTTGGGGGTATTAATGTAATTAACCCTTTTTTATTTAAGAAAGTGGTGTCCTAACTTTTAGCCCGACTAAACCCACTCCTTGCCCATGAGATATCATGAAAACCTCATGAGTTGATAGTGTGGTGGATTGAACCTAATTAGGACTTCTGGATTTACATCACACTACATACACCAATGAGGCCACCATCCGGATACCCCTATGGGGATGCCTTATGTGCATTTTAATGTTTTTTTGAAGCATTGGATTAGATGAGATTGTATCATTTTATACTTTTAATCACAACGTTCCTGAACTAATATACTGTAACAAAAATTAATCACATTCGTTATCATTCCTGATATGTTAGTTTAGATGGTAATTTTTTACTGTTGGATGCATGGACTTTAGCCTTTAGGTTCATCTTATCAAATTTAACAAATTCTAGAGCAGATCCATTATTACATTTACATCTACTTCTAGTTTCGATCGTACGTACATAGCATCCCCAATAGTTAGCACTAGTTATTAAATTTTCTCCGCTAACCATTCTGTCAATTGTCAAATTCATTTACTACGTGACTTGTGAGGCCTTCATTTTTATATCACTAATATTGTTCTAAAAAAAGTGACCTAAACTTTTTTGTGTTGTGTGTGTATTTAATAGATTTTAACCCCTTCTTGCTATTCCTATATAGATAGAGTTTGTAGCTGCTTATTACAATTCATTACGTGACAACTTATAAGATTATCCACATGTATTATTTAATTAAGTCACATAATTCATTAAATAGGTCATATGACTAAAAATACATGTGGATAATCTTATTAGTTGCCACGTACTCTAAACTGTGTCCAAATTTAAATAATGTTTCTTAGTTTTTTTTTTTTGTTCTCTCTCCTATTTGGTAGTATATGGTTCTACGGTTGCTTCTTTTTTTTTTAAATGCTGAAAAAATGACAAAAGAGACCAAAAAAAAAAAAATGTTTTGAATTTTTTAAAGCGGCAAATACAAGTTATTTTTTTAAACATGTGTTTTATTAAAAGTTTCATAAACATTATATATTATAAGAATAATTTTCTTAAATTTGAACATAACACATCTTTCTATCCAAAATTTTCATGAGATTGAAAAGAAAAGAAAAGAAAAAAGTCTCGTAACCAAGTGAAAAGCTTTTTTAACATAAAGAATTTTGACCCGTTTAATTAGCATCTTAGGGATAATTTTCCTTAAAATTCTTATATGTAGCTTGAACTCATTTAATTTGATTGCTCTATTGAATCTTTCATATTCTCAATTGCAGAGCATAAACGATGTAATTACTGGTATAGTCTTATATGGCTCCCGGTTGTACATGCAAGAGATTAGCCACAAATCAAGCCAAGAGCATTCCACAGCAATTGTGTTGCATAATACAAGGACAATTAGTGGATACAAGTCAGTCCAAGAGATGATCAAACCTGACTCCGATGCACCATGGGGGAACCGAGTCACCTATTTGTATGTACCAATACCAAAGATTTCGGAACTTAAATCCATAAACCCACTCGAGTTTGTGTTGAGAGCACACAAGATAATCAAGAAGCAGAGAAATTCTTCACTCGTTTACTTCAATAGTAGCCTGCTAACGATTATCGATAAACTTAGAGGCCCTGAGGTACATATATAGACAATGGTATTCAATATTGACATCTCTAGATATATATAATACCACCATTCTCTAACATTCGGTCATGGATTCTGTCATTAAAAACATTAAATCAAATATTTAATTAAAACGACCCTACAAAATTTAATATATGATTAATACTAGTTACTTGATTTGATAATCTCTAATTATACTTGTCCACCATGATTAATGTTATTAAATAATAAAATGTGAGCCTTTTTTTTTTTTTTTTTTAACAAGAAGAAAAGGCTGTAAACCTTATAGATGTTTTTATAAATTGTCAAGCATGCCTCATATTTAAATTTAGTGATTCTATTATTATCACATTCAAAAGTAATACAATTTTCTCTCAATGCAATATAAAAATTACTTAAAGAAGTCATGTTAGTTGCAAGTTTTTGTCTAAAAAACGAATAGAGTAGTATGTTTAGAATATATTAAGCTATATTTTGATTTTAGAAGAACCCTATTTCAAAAATTTTATTGCTGAACACGCATGTGGTGGTTGCAGGCAGCAGCTGGATACATTTATAAGGCAATAAGCCACTCGAGCATGATGATCTCAAATATGATAGGGCCAATGGAACAAATGGCTTTGGCTAATCATCCAGTTAAAGGCTTCTACTTTATGACGGCTGGAATACCTCAGGTATATATATAAGTTATCACGAGTAAACTAGCCATTCTGCGATTAGGTATCAATTCAGGAAAAAAAATTAAAAAGATGAGTCAAGTTCAAGTCTAAATTTAAGCTCGATTATTAAACAAGTCAAGTTTAAACATAATAATGTTTTTATAAACAAGTGCCCATGAATACGGTCTAGTGGTTCCCAAGGTCTCATGGTCATAGGTTCAAAACTCCTAGCAAGTATATTGGGGTTATCACCAGGAGATTCTTCCCTGTAATTTGTGTAAGACGGAGGATTACATACACTTGGGGAATAGTTAAGTACTCGAAGAGTTTTGGACACCCATGTTAACAAAACAAAAAGGTAGTTGTGAACAAGCTAGAGCATGTTCGACAAGAAAATGAAACAAGCTTTGTAATTTAGTTTGATAATAATTAAGTTCAAGCTCGACTGGTGTTTTGCTCGGTTACAGGCTTACAGCCCCATCCATGACTTTCGTTGAAAAAAATTACAAAAAACTTTAGCTACCAGCCTACCATCTTATCATAGAGACTAGAGAATAATTGTGACATATTTATTTATTTAAGGGTGCGTGTGATTTTTACTTTATTTATTTATTTCTCGAGAATTAAGTCTTTTTATTTTTTATTATTATTATTATTTTTAAGATAGTTGTGAGAGAAGATATTTGAACCCCAGATATTTCAATTGAAAAACACTAAAAAGTGTCAACCAATTAAGCTACGAGACTTTTGACATTTCCCGATTGGGTTACTGATGATCTAATAATGACTTTTTGAAACTTTGAATTAAGTGGGAGCATCTTCAAACTCTCTTATAAATATCCCCCTAAAACAAATACTAAGTTTTATTTTCTAGAAACCGAACTATATTGTCCTGCAATTGAGGCCGAAAGTATACGTACTTAGCAATTATAAGGAGAATTTTGATGTTTATATACGTTTTAGCTCTTCCTTGCATGATTAAGCATAATAAACAGCCTTATAATATTCTTGTGATATATCTACGGTTTTTATTTTTTATTTTCTTCTATGGAAGAGGTTTGGGATTTGATTCAAAGGCAAATAAGTAATTGGTAAGGATTAGAGAATCTATCGATGATTTTGTGAAGAAAAAAGGTTATTTGTAACCAAGATACACTGCACCAGTATCATAATAATAGGTTTTGTTGTTGATACTTTTAGTTAATTTGATATATATATATATATATATATAGCATGCTTATTAATTTTGATGGTGTTGCAGAGTCTTAACATTACAATGATGAGCTACATGGGAGATCTGAGGGTCGCAATCGGGTCAGAGAAAGGCTTCTTAGATCCCCACAAGTTCAAGTCGAGCATTGACAATGCTTTTGCGATGACTAGACCTGGCAAAATCTGACCCGGGCCCATTTTCTGACCCGAACCCGAAGGAAAATATGGGTATGGGTAGGGGTTTTTCGACCCGGGAACAAAGATGGTGTCAACCCATACCCGACCCGTAAAATGATGGGTCGGGTCGGGTCAACCCGCGGGTCACATGGGTCGACCCGTTTTTCAAAGGATTTTTTTTTTTTTTTTTTTTTCTCGGAGTCTATATTATTATGTTAGGAATGAAAGTATTATGAGAGTTTTTTTTTTTTTTGAATGATTTGGAATTTGACTATTATAAAAGTTCACATAATGCCAATTAAAAAAACAATTCTTAAATTAAATTTGTATTTGAAATAGGCTAAACTTAACCAAATCAACACACAAAATTAGATGTTCTTTCTTGGTAGAAAGAGAATTGCAATCTATTTTCTTAGTTTTATTTAATATTTTAATGGCACATGTTCTTTTGGGTATTATTATAACTGCGTTTACTTCTGAATCAACTTTTAGCATTTGAGGTAAAATTCTTAATATTAATCTTGTCTTTTGCCAAAAAGTGTAGAAACTTTGATTTGCACTTAAAGTTAATTAAATGGATTTGAAGATAATATCTAATCCATTAGTAGAATAGCCATATTTATTAACTTTTTAAATATTTATTGACCCATTTATATTGTATACTAAAAGTTATATTAAAACTTTGTATTGTAAATGAAAATATTAATGAAATTACTCACCAACTTAAGGTGCAATTTTCAAGTATAAATATTTTCACTGCTTGAACTACTACCAACTTCAAGTAGATTGAGGTCCAATTCATATAAATTTATTTAGTTTTTTTTTTTACCAAACATTTATGTTTTATTCTTGAAACTTTATATATATTGTCATCTTGATAGGTAATTTAATTTAATTTCATAATTTTCATGCAACTAATACATCTAAGGAGGTTCAATTAGCAAAAAAAAAAAAAAGTACATCTAAGGAGGTTGATAATTTGATATGGTCAATGACATCTAGTATTTTTTTTCCCATATTCTTTTATTTGTGAGTGTTTTTGTTTATGTGTTTTCTTATTTGTACTGAAAGGAAGACAAAAAAAACTAAATGATAATTTTGAACTATAGGATCAAGTTTATTTTCATTTTATATATATATATTTTTTCATGTGTAAAAATATGGGTCAACCCGATTTTGACCCGACCCTTAAAAGACTGGGTATGGGTCATACGTTGTGCAACCCATTTAGGACGACCCGTTTTTTGACCCGAACCCATTTGACCCGAACCCACATGGGTCAAACCCGAACCCGATTGACCCGACCCGTTTGCCAGGTCTAGCGATGACTCTCAAAGCGGCATATGAAATTTCCACACGGAAATAATTTTAATAGTTAAAGCATATCATTATTGGAGCTAATAAGGTATGCGTGTGGTTTTATGTATCACATGTATGTTTGATGTCAAAATTATCATAAAAAACTCTGTGTATTTCTCTTGTAAGGTTCATTGTTCTATGATAACCTTGTTATGCATGTGATAAGAAAATTTAATTATTTATATATTTTGTTTTTAGATTTTTTGTTTTCAATTGGAAAGTAAATTGTTTGAATTGAAAGTTTGGGGGACATTGAAAAATAGGTCAAAGTTTAGGACGGTAAAATGTAATTTGCCCCTCTCTCTCTATATATATACTAGTCGCAAACCTGTGCGATGCACAAGAAAATAATTGAATATAAGATCTAAATTAATTTTTATTCATTTTATTTCTTTTTGTTGAATATGTATTTTTTTCTTTTTTGTAGTTCGAAATGTTGTAATCAAGATCGATAAAAGAGATTTTACGGATCAGATTTAGAATAGATCTTACTTTTTGGTTAAAAAAATAACTAAGAAAGTATATTTATCATAGGATAATTAAAATTTAATATAATGTAATTTTTTTTGGCATAATTTGAATATAATCTAATTTTTATAAGACATGATTCATGTTTATATTTACCATATGGACCATGTTTCCATCCAAAAATAAAATAAAGGATACTTAAAATAAGAAGAAGGACAAATAAATACATAGGCATATGATTAAATGATCAAATCTAAATAATTTTCATTACTTATTTCAAGCTCACGTGGTTTCATTATAACAAATTCATCCACCTTTCTCCATTGCCAGCAACAAAAATTAAATGAAATACATAAGAAAAAAAAGGAACTCTTGATAAAAATTGATAATTATGATTATTATTAAAAGATATTTATATTATGTCTATATATGGAACATATTTTAGTATTAGATATTTATTATGATTGTGTTGTATATATGGAATAATATATTCTTTATATTAAAGAAAAATATGATGTTTCAAGATTCTAATAGAATGTTCAATTATAGAATAAAATTTATATTTAATTAGAAAATATATATTAAAATAATAAGGTGTAAATTATGAGATTTTAAAAGCTTACGTGGTACAATATTATGAAGTCAACCAAAAGTAAAAAAAGTTTCGGTTTTACATTATAGTATATATATATATATATATATATATATTTACTTGTATGTCTTTTTTTTTTTTTTTTTTTAATATTTAATAATAATAAGTAAACAACCAAAATCAGGATGAGCTTGAGCAATCCGGACCTCACCCCTGGTGTCACTTTTACTAGACAATAACAGAATCACTTATAACTATAATTTTGTTACATCTGCTAGTAACTTATATCACATAGAGTATTGACTCCATGGTTTTCTGGTTTTTTATTTTTAAAACTATAACTGTCATATAAGATGGGTAATATATCAAATACGATTGTATTCTCAACAACATCGCACTATAACCCTAGTTTATTTATTTATTTTTAAATTTTGTTTGACAGTAATAAGGTCACAAATTAATGACTGCAATATTGTCATATCCAACAGTAACTCACGTTACAATTAGAACTAGCTTCATGGTGTCCTAACATTTTTTCTTCTTCTTTTACTTTAAAAAAATTTAAATTTTGAAAAGATCGTAAAAGATGATAGGCTTTGTCACATTATGTGCTAATATAATATATATATATATATATTACACTTTGGCTAGGCACTAACAAATCACTTATAATTGTCATTTTCACACATATCCTAATAATTCATATCACGTTAAGCAATGCGTTTAATTTTATTTTCTTTTGGAAATTTTAATTTATTTTTCACATTGCACTGTAGCCGTGTCGCAAAAGACCATGTCTATGTCAAATCCAATGGCAAACTCTACTATGTTGTTTTTTCCTTTAATTCTCATTTTTCTCACTTTGGCCAGGCTTATGATTTTGTAATGTTCTCATCTACTTGTAACTCACATCACATGGAGTAATATGTTTTTATTTTAATAAAATCTTTGTTAATTATCAAAAAAACATCACATGGAGTAATGATTCTATGATATTCTTGCAATTTTTATATTTATGTTTATGTTTGACTATGGTCATGTCATATAAGATATCCCTTCGACATGACACATGATAATCCTAGTTTGTCTTTCTTTTTTTCGTGACCAATATTTTATTTTATTCAAATGTTAGTTGCTTCAACGTTTCTTTTTTGTATTGATATGTTTTGCTTCGATTTAAAAAAAAAAAACTCATTTATCATCATTCAAAAAATCTCAACACTTTTTAAGAAAATAAATCAATACTTTGTTAATTGACGACTTAACATGGATTTAAAAAAAAAAAAAAAAAAAAAAAATTTAACATGGATTTTGTATTACCTAATAAAAACTTGAATAAACTTGTAATCCGTTTTTATTTCTACAAAAAATTATTAATTGTAATTAAAGTAAAATATGATATTACAACCCCAAATCTATTCAATCTGCTGTTTCAAAAGCACTCGCCCTCAAAGTGTGGGCATATTGACTGAGAGGTGGAGGCTTTACCAGCTCAAGTGGGTCTGGGGCGTAGCTGGATACCGCCGAGTGTCGGCAGATGGTCATGAATTGGGAGGTTTTTAAGAATCAACCTTTCAGACTTGGTATGTCATATGTGGGGGGGTCTTAATCCAGAATCATGAAAGACATGTTATGGCAGCCATGTGTGGATCAGTGATGTCTTTATACCAAGAGGTCTTAATCCACGTATTGATGCTTGTAGTTGTATCCAGGCACTCAATTTGTTTACGCTGGATTTGGGTTTCTTTGATGTTGTTTTTGAAGGCCCACAGGTTTACGTTTTTGAAGTTGTAGACATGTGGACTGAGTGACTAGTGAGTGTGGCTTTTAACTTTTAATCCAATGTTTTCGTCGTTTTACTGTGTCCTCTAGTTTGGATTGTAGAAGCTCCGGCTGAGATTCAGGGTGTTCTGTAAATATTTTTGTTTCCATGTATTCTGTATTTCCTTTTCATCATCAATAAAATTTCTTCTACTTGTTCAAAAGCTTCAAAAGAAGGCATCAGAGATCGCTTCTTTTTAGTACGTGAGGGGCTTTGGATTCTTTCTTTCTTTCAGTATTGGATATACTTCATTAACTTTTTTTTTTTTTTTTGAATAGGTATACCTTCATTAACTTAGAGAGTAGGTATGATAAGAAAATCAAATTTACGGAAGTACCCATATTTCATTGTCATTGTCAGTCAAGTTGAAATAAGACAAGTCGACCGGGAAATTATATTGTAGTCCCGGAGTACAAGGTCAGCAAGCTGACCTTGTACTCCCAGCCAATAAAGAAGCGCTACATCATCTTAAATAGGTTACATCAGCTTACATGCCATGTCAGACCAACCCAACTTCCCATTTTAACGTCTGTTAACTCTGTCAGCTCAAATTCAAATTTTAAATGGGCAGGTGAAAGAAATTATTTTGCATTTTGAAAGCTTTTCAACTTTATTATTTTGTTTTTTCCTTGGAAGGGGATCTGGGTCTTCTACTCTTCTTCCCCAACGCCCAATCCCACCATCTCAGACTGCCCAATCCCGCTTGGTGACGACGGCGACCTCAGCACTGCTCCGACATTGTAGCTGGACTCCTGCATGCTTCCTCGCCGAAAATGTTCAACAGTGAATTGCTGTAATTCCTTGCTTCTTCCTCCTTCCGCCGCCTCTCGATCTAAGGAATCGAACCTTGCTTCCTCCTCCTTCCGCCGCCTCTCGATCTAAGGAATCGAAGGTATTGGGTTTGTGATAGATGTATGTTTCTATACCAGTC
>BKZX01028423.1:0-51699 GCA_014362285.1 Fagus crenata
CGCAGTGAAAGCCATGCATGCCCAGAGACTGCTGAAACGGTCGTGAATGAATTGAGCAATCCAAGTTCTCAATGTGTTGTTGTAGTGATTCTGAATTTCTGATTTGACATTGCTATATATTTCGGTGTTGGGCACCAAGTCAGTGCCTATCTCATTGAAGAGCTAAGCCACTTCTTCATCGCTGCCAAGGCAGATGTGAAGTATTCGTGCTTTCCTTAGCAACTTAACATCGTTGGCTTCATCGATTAGTGAATTGAGGAAGGATACGTAAGAGGTGATCCCAAAGTCATTTTTGAAATCTAGACACATTTCGTATGCTATCAAGTTCAAGAACTTTGGCCCCGTTGAATCATCCACAGTTATTGGAGGAAGCCAAAGGTATCCAAAACAAGCTAATAGTTTAGTAAAAGATATGTTACGCAAGCAACAATTTCTATCTCTAATACGTTCGACAAATATACCTGCTGCTCGAAGCTCCTGAACGTTGCGATAGGATTGCCAATTTTGGCCCTTTTCTTTAGTTTGGTTGGGTTGTTGATGATTATCCAAGAGACGTGTCCTCAAAAGGTCGAGAAGATGGATGGGATACGGATGCACTGAATTTTTTTGTTCTTGTTGCTGCTTACATCTTTGCGTGAGTTTCCATGATAATGAACTTAGCCAGGCGTAGCACAAAATTGTGGATTTCTCCTCTGGTGGGGGTACCTCAACGTGCACTTTAATGAAGGTTTCAATTGATTCTGTCAACTCATTGTCCATCTTCTTCAAGCTCATCAACCATTTGAGGAGACGATAGGGAAGCTAGTTCTCCAACAAAAACAAATCCTGATGACAAAAGGCTACACTATCGGTTTTTATACTCAAGTCATCAAACTTGTTCTTAGTAGCGCAGTGTATGAATTGTTGGAAAAATTTCAGTGGGCCCTCACACTTACACTCACACTCACAAGGCACTCACACTATTCACAATGGAATAAACTCACACTCTTACAACACAAAGGGAGAGAGGGTGGAAAGAGAAGAGGAGAGAACTTATTGTATTGTATTTTTCTTCTACACTCTTACTTACAATTGACAAATGCTTAGCTTTATATAGCCCCCAAGCATTCTCATAACATCCACTATCTTTATTACATAACTCCCTCATGCATTCACTTCATAAACTCTTACTTTCATAACTCTCTACGAAACTCCTCACTAGCATTCACTTAATCGGTAACACAAAAAACTTATAACATTAATAAACAAGTTTAACTTCTAACATCCCCCCTTAAACTTGTTTTTCTAATCACTCCAAGTAAGGCTCGTAACTTGTAAAAGGTGTCATACTTGAGTGGCTTGGTGAATATATCTGCAACCTGATCCTGCGACTTCATGAACTCAAGTTGAACTTCCTTTCTAGCAATACATTCTTGAATAAAATGATAACTTGTATCAATGTGCTTGCTTCGGTCATGAAAGACTGGATTCTTCGCAAGAGCTAATGTTGACTTATTGTCGACAAAAATCTCTGTAGCTTCTACTTGCGACATATGTAACTCCTTCAATAAGCTTCTAAGCCAAACTGCATGACAAACACTAGAGGTAGCAGCAATGTACTCAGCTTCACAAGTAGAAAGTGTCACAATCGGTTGCTTCTTGGAAGTCCATGTAAATGTTGTATCACCCATGTAGAATACAAAACCAGTTGTACTCTTTCTGTCATCCATATCTCCAGCCCAATCGCTGTCACTATAGCCAAAAAGTTTAAACTCTTTAGAAGGTGAATACAATAATCCAAAATCAAGTGTACCTTTCACATATCGAAGAATTCTCTTGGCAGTTTTCAAATGGGTCATGGTCGGTGCTTCCATGTAGCGACTAACAAGTCCAACGCCATAGAGAATATCTGGTCTTGTGCATGTTAGGTACCTCAAGCTTCCAACCAAACTCTTGAACAAAGTTGGATTCACGTTCTCTTCCTCATCGTGCCTTGACAACTTAATTAACTCCACATTCCACGGGGGTGCTTACCGGTTTGCAATCTAACATCTCAAATTTCTTGAGAATCTCCTTAGCATAGCCTTCTTGGGAAATGAAAATCCCTTCCTCTGTTTGCTTCACTTCAATTCCAAGATAGTAGGCCATAAGTCCAATGTCTGTCATTTCGAACTCACAAGCCATTGCTTTCTTGAAGTCCTCAAACATACTTGGATTGTTTCCTGTAAAAATCAAATCATCTACATACAAACAAACAATCAAGATATCTCCATTTTCATGCACCTTACAATAAAGTGCATGTTCATGTGAACATTTGGAGAATTCTTTCTCTTGGAAGTATTTGTCAATTCTGCTATTTCAAGCTCTTGGTGCCTGTTTCAGGCCATATAGAGCTTTCTTCAACTTCAAAACTTTTCCTTCCTACCCTTTGACAACGTAGCCTATTGGCTGCTCAACATAAACTTCTTCTTCAAGATAACCATTCAAAAACGCAGATTTAACATCCATTTGAAAAATACTCCATTTATTCTGAGCTGCTAAAGCAATTAGCAATCTTATAGTTTCCAAACGAGCAACTAGGGCAAATACCTCATCATAGTCAATACCACTATAACCTTTTACCACCAATCTTGCTTTGTATCTCTCTACGTCTCCTTTTGCGTTCTTCTTCATCTTGTACACCCATTTTACGCCAATTACCTTCTTTCCATATGGAAGAGTTGTTAGCTCCCACGTATCATTCTTCTTTATTGCCTTGATCTCCTCATCCATAGCATTTCTCCATTTCTTGTCTTGCACTGACTCTTTAAATCCTATAGGTTCACAATCAGCAAATAGACAAAAAAGTGTTATATCATCAATATTCTCCGTTGATTCATAGAGATCTTGGAGACTTCTGAATCCCCTCGGTCTTTCACTAGAACTTCTTTCCAGTGATGATGATAAAGATGAACTTTCATGAACAGGAGATACTAGTGATGGAGGTGGAGTAGTAGGCACTTCTGGAACTTCATTCACTTACTCTTCTTCTTTAAGAAAAGGAAAGAAATCATACTTCTCCTCTTCTTGGGTGTTCCAATTCCATATGCCTTCTTCATCGAATTCCACATCTCGACTCACAATAACTTTCTTGGTGCTTGGATTATAGAGCTTATAACCCTTAGAGCTTGGATCATAGCCAATGAATACATACTTCTCACTTTTGTCATCTAGCTTGGACCTTTCTTGATCTGATACATGCACATATGCAATGCTCCCAAACACACGTAAGTGGGAAACTGTAGGCTTCTTTCTGCTCCAAGCTTGTTGTGGGGTCTTTCCTTGTACACTCCTTGTGGGACAATGGTTGGACAAGTAAACTGCACAATCAACAGCTTCAGCCCAAAGTTCTTTGGGCATCTTCTTGCTCTTCAACATGCTTCTGGCCATATTAAGAATTGACTGATTCTTTCTTTCTGCTACACCATTTTGCTGTGGTGACCTAGGGACTGTTAGAGGGCGGCGAATCCCATTTGTCTCACAAAATTCTTTAAATTCATTTGATGTGAATTCGCCTCCTCTATCAGATCTCAAAGCTTTAATTTCTTGACCACTCTGCTTTTCTACAAATACTTTAAATTTCTTAAATACACCAAACACTTCAAATTTTTGTTTCAAAAAATAAATCCATGTTTTCCTACTAAAATCATCAATAAAGAGAAGAAAGTAGTTGTTTTTACCAAGCGATGTTGGTTTGAGTGGTCCACACACATCAGCATGAACAAGCTACAGTGGCTTATTTGCTCTCGTACTAGCTTCTTTTGGAAAGCTCTTCCTTGATTGCTTACCAAAGAGACATCCTTCACAAAGTTGATTAGGATGTTCAATGGAAGGTAATCCTCTCACCATCTTCGTTTTCGCCAACAATTTTAATCCACCAAAGTTTAAATGCCCTAACCTTAAATGCCAAAGCCAAGACGAATCTCTATAGCAAGCCTTCAGACACTTAGCAACGTCATTGTGAATGTTTACCAAAAACATTCTATTTCTTGTCATTGGCACCTTTGCTATCAAATTGTTTTGGTGGTCCCTTATTAAGCAACTACGATCTCTCAAGTGAATATCATAGTCTTTCTTAAGAAGTTGTCCCAAACTCAAAATATTATTTTTCATACTTGGCACATAGTATACATCATAAATAAATTGGTGATCTCCATTCTTTAAATGGATAAGAATTTTACCTTTCCCCTTCACTGGTACTTTGGATAAGTCACCAAAAGTAACATTACCGACCACCGATTCATTAAGCTCCAAAAACATTGCTTTATTTCCATACATATGATTGCTAGCACCTGTGTCAAGATACCACACATTCTCTTCTTCTTTGTTTTCTCCTTTATATGCCAACAGAACAGTTGGCTCCACTTCTTTATTTAGATCTTCAACATAGTTGGCTTTCTCCTCAACATTATTCGTGACACTTCTACATTCAGAAGCATAATGCCCAAATCTTTGACAATTATAACATTTAACATTATTTTTGTTATACCTTCTTCTGTATGGCCTTGAGAAACTTCCTCTTCCACGGTCTCTCGTGGTTTGCGAATTTTGAGCTCTATCTTCATTATTATGAGAGCTAGGACCATTACTTCCTCCAGATCCCTTTCCTTGACTATGACCACGTCCACGTCCTCGGCCTCTTTGGCTACTATCACGCCACCCTTTCTCATTCAAGGTGAGCTTAGATTGTAGGACTTGCTCCAAAGGCTCTTGCTTCTTCTTATTGAGCCTTTCTTCATGGGCTTGCAAAGATCCCATGAGTCAACTAATTGGTTGAAGAAAAGTATCTTTTTCGAATTATCATATTGGAGAACCTTATTATTGAGGCATAATTTAGATGCTATGCACATTGAGAAGAATGTGTGTGATAGTGTAATCGGGACATTGATGAATATTAAAGGGAAAACAAAAGATAATTTTAGGTCTCGTCTTGATCTACAAGCCAGAGGTATAAGGGAGGAATTCCATCCAATACCACATGGGGAAAAAGTGTTGTTGCCATCTGCATGTTACACATTATGTACTGAGGAGAAGAGAGTTTTTTGTGAATTCTTAACGGAGGTTAAGTTTCCCGATGGATATTCTTCAAATATTGCAAGATTGGTGAATCTTAAAGATCGCAAGATATCTGGACTTAAGAGCCATGATTGCCATATCCTATTGGAGACCTTACTTCCTTTGGCAATAGATGGATTGTTGCCAAAAAATGTGTCTGCTCGACTAATTGAGCTAAGTAATTTCTTTAAAACATTGTGCTCAAAGGTGCTAAATGTGGATGACTTGAAAAAAATTGAATCTTGAATTGTAATAGTACTTTGTCAATTGGAAATGATATTCCCTCCATCATTCTTTGATGTTATGATGCATTTACCTATTTACTTAGCTGGTGAGGCTATGATTGCTGGACCAGTGCAATATCGATGGATGTATCCAATAGAAAGATACTTACACACGCTAAAGAATTACGTTCGTAACCGTGCCCATCCAGAGGGTTCTATTGCTGAAGGCTATGTGGCAGATGAATGCTTGACATTTTGTTCAAAATACCTTCATGGTATTGAGACTCGATTCAATCGAGTTGAACGAAATTGGGATGGAGATCATTTGCAGTCATATGAAGGATTGCCCATTTTTTTTCAAACTGGTCGTGTTGTAGGTAGGGGAGGAATTGTCTCACGTCAACTTAGTCGAGAAGAGTGGATGCAAGCACATCAATATGTCTTGAAAAATTGTGATGAAGTGCACCGATTTATCGAGTAAGTTGAAATGTAGTTAATATAAATTTCTCACAAAGTTAGTTTATTTATAAAAAAAATTAAGTTGTTTATAATGTAACTATGTTAATATTATTATTATTATTATTATTTTTATCTAGAGAGCACAAGTATATGATCCGACAAGCAAGTGCTAGGAATGTAGAGATTCGACATACTAAACAGTTCATAAAATGGTTTGAAAGTCATGTAAGTTCTATATATACGGTAATTATTTTAATTGTGGTATATTCTTAATTTGAGTCAATTACAACTATGTATTGATTTTGAACTTGTTTTGAATAGGTTACAAAATTGTATGATGAAAAGAATGCGCAAGTGAGCAAGCAACTCTTAGATCTAGCTCGAGGACCATCACAAGAAGCCACATGTTATAATGGATATATTGTTAATGGTTTTAGATTCCGCAAAAATGAAGGCGATTGTCAAAGAAAAATTCAAAGTTGTGGAGTCTTGGTAAAAGGAGATTCATATACGGGCAATTGTGACTATTTTGGTGTCTTAACTGATATCATTGAATTACGTTACATGGGAGGCAATAAGATTGTAATGTTTAAGTGTGAATGGTGGGATGTTAACACTCCTGGTAGAGGGATTATGGTAGACGAGTATGGTCGAATTCTTGTGAATGTAACACGCAAATTAAAGAGTAATGAACCTTTCGTGTTAGCATGTCAAGTAGAGCAAGTTTTTTATATGAAGGATATAAAGAATCCTCTTTGACAATTTGTTGTGAAGACTGAGCCTCGAAATTATTACAATATGCCGCCTCCAGAAGATGAAAAGGATGATGAAGAAGAAGATGTTATTCAAGAACCATACCAACAGAATGCTTCACACGGTCATCAATTGGGTTCTACAAGTGATTTGGACAATAACAATGATATAATTTCATGGAATAGGAATGACATACCCGGCATAATTGTTGATATGGATGATGTTGACAAAGATTAATGTGATTAAATGTTTCCTTTGATTGATATTGTTAGATGGGAATAGGCACACTTTTTAATGCTTAGAATATTTTCTTCATATTTTTACTGTCCAACATTGAAATTTCATACACTTTTTGGTTTGACTTGATTCTTAGCTTGCTAATTAAGTTTGTATGAGCTAAAAATATGAAAATATGTATTTGTCTTGTTCGAATAGTTTCTTGTTCATTTGGTTTGAAACTTTATAGTTATTTATTTGTCTTATTCGAATATGCATATTACTAACATTTATTCAAATATACTTAATTCTATATTTTTGTTAAAGTGTATTGGAATCAAAGCAGATAATTCTACTTATGGTTAAAGGAAGTAGAGATAGAGGAGTTAGTACAAGTGAAGACGTTAATAGAAGCAGAAAACCTGGTAACTCAATATTGCTCGTGTTTTTATATTCTACTTTGCAAATATTAATTTAACCATAATATATTTTATGCCATCCTTCTGCTGTCTTGGTGGTTTTGACTATAATGTGGAATAGTAGAACTTAATCTTTGATTAGTTAATATGTAGACATGGCTTTTATCTTCTTAGCATTCATCTCATGCACTTGATCATGATGGAAAGAGTATTAAAGGCATTGCAGGGACAAAGCATATAGGATGAGTATCAAATGCAATGTGTTGTTGGGCTTTTGGCTTTGCTTGATCATTGTAGGAGAAGTTGTTAGGTTTGGAGGTTTGTGCATGCTTGTTGTTTATTGAGCTGAAGCTGCAACCAAACTTGAGGATTGTATGTTTGGTAAATTTGGAATGGAGCGAGGTTGATTGTATGGTAAGTTAAACTTTTTTGTTTTGTTTTGTGTTTTATGATTGTCGTGCTTACTTTTTTATCCATGTATGTATCGAATATATTATGTTCAAATAGAAATTCTAATTGATTTTTTTCCATGTATAGAGAAGAAGCAAGGGCGAGGATCTACTCGGAATCTTAAATTGGCCAAAGAGTTCAAGGGGAAAAGGTTTCCAATCTCTTGGTTAAATGGAAGAGCTGTAGGAGAACATGCACGTTCATTGATAAATGAATGTACAAAACTTATTAGGGAAGAGCATAATGTACCTTTAAAGGTCAAAACTTGGAGAGATGTACCTTATGAGAAGAAAAGAAAGCTTTTTGACAATATATTGGTGCGTAGTATAACATATCCTAATATCTCCATTACTTAATATTATATCTATGCATTCATTAGTTGTCTAATTCTTTTGTTCATTATATTTTTAGGAGTTTTTCGAAGTTGAGGGTCGAGAGGAAGATGTTTGGAGACAAATGGGTAGTTCTTTAAAAAATTATTGTGACTCCCTAAAGAGAAAATTGTTAAAGCCATATGGTGATGCAATAGAAGAAGCAAGAGCAAATGTACCACCCGGAATAGCGAAGAATGATTGGAATGACCTTGTTGATTGGTGGACTAACGAAGATTATATGGTACCATTACATATAATTATCTTTGCATTGGATATTATCATTCTTGACCATTTCATGCACTTTTTAAATCTCATTTGATATATATATATATATATATCCTTTGTTGGATTGTTTGTAGTTGATACATAATCATATCATTCTTAAATGTAGGAAATGTGTATAATAAACAAGAAGAATCGTGGTGAAAATGAAATTGTCCACACTTCCGGATCAAAGAGCTTTCAACAACGGAATGCGGAAGAGGTAATCTAAGATCTGAAAGAAACCGACTTGGTTTGGTTTTGTTCATCTATGTATTTTGGTACAAGGGTTGTTTGAGATTTTTGGTGGGTTTGTGATCCTGTGGTTGAGACTGAGTTTTCTGACCATTTCCATCGTCCCTACACTCAATGAAAACATCCTTGTGGGAGTTTCCTGCTCTGTCCTCACAGATTTTTTCCACTACAATCTTCCTAGGATTTCGCTTATCACTCTTGCCACAGTCTTGGCCAGATACTGACTCCGAAGACTCCTCTTTGACTAAATCAGAGAAAAGTAATCTACCTTTCCCACCATCCTTGTAACCTTCCCTGAAAACTTCAGTTGCCCCACCAGCAGCTTTCATAGAGTTGCGAACATCGCATACTGACTTGGAAACAGGTGTGCATTTCAAGTCATCAAACATAAATTCCTTGCCTTCTGTGGTTTCAATCACTGATATTTTCTTCACTTGTAATGTCATGTCATTCTCAGAATCTGCACCATTCTCATGCTTCAATTTCCCCACTAGTTTCATTTTCTTAATGTCATGGCCTCCTTGAATGGACATGGAACCAGCACTAGTCTTTGGTGTCTCAACCTTTGCTCATCCATTATCTCTCTCTGTATCTGTGAGGAAGGATTGGGTTGCTAGCAATGGGAATTGTTTGACTTCAATCTTATTTCTTTGAGAACAGTTAGTACTTATATAGGTCATTGTCAACTTAAGTCATTTTATATACATATCAAGACCCGTTTAATTGTGGTTTTAGTTTCCTTGAGACTCAATAGAAGGCTTGTGTAATTCAAAAAATAAAAATTAGAAGGCTTGTGTAACAAGGAATTGAAACTGTTGAGTTTAATCAGCATTTTTAATACTCGATAAACTGTTGATGGTAGGCAAATTTGGTCTCTTCCTATTTGCCCTGTTTCAGCCACTAACACTAAAATATTTAATCATGTTGACAATTGAATATGTCCCTTGGCACCTTTCTCTATGCCGGGTGTTCTGGACAAGTAGACAAAATCAAAGGTGATTCTGATTCATTTTGCTTCTGCTTGAGTGTTGGTTGTAGATTTAAGATTCATGAGGCCATTTCCTTATTGTACTCCCTAGTGTCGAGTGTGTTTCATTCATGTCTTTATTTCAAAGAGATGATGTCATAACAGAAAGAAAAGTGGTTAACCATTCTTCTTTGCTTATATGCATGATTCTCATTTTCTCTTATTCTGCTTGAAACTTTTTGTTTGATAATACCATTCATACAGAAAGTTATTTGAGCAGGTCCTTGGATTCTTATATATGATCATATTCTCTACTCTAGGGAAATTATTGTCATACATATAATTGGAATGGTAGTGCAATTGCTCAAAACTAGAACTCCCACAATTGTGAATTACCACTTGACTGATCAAGAAAACTACTGCACCAATCTTCTGTTGACGTTAAGGAACCATCTATTGGTTCTGCTATGTTCAGAAATTTGTACTTGTTTGGTTCTTTTAATTGGTTTATTCTAGTTTCTCATAAGCTCTTAAGTAGAATCAATATGGTTTATTTTTCCTTACATTGGTGTTTTGCCAAATGGTAGATAGAGACAATAGGTCATCAAATTACTAGAGTCCAATTATTTGAGATCACCCATGTGCAATCTGATGGGCTAGCAGTAAATAAAGAAACACAAGATTCATTGGTATGGAGTATTCTAATCATAATGATATAACTAAGTTTACTGGTACAGTTTTGTTGTATGTGATATAAGTGCTTTTGTTTTTAGATGACGTTGAGGAGTTTTACTACTCAAGTGAATGAGGGGTCATTGCAAATGTCTGAAGACCAAATGTTTGTGGAGGTATTTGGGCCTGAGCGTCATGGACGAGTTCGAGGCTATGGGGCAGGTGTCACTGCTACAAAATTATGGGGTTCCTCCTCATCCAAAATTAATGATCTTAAGAAGCGACTGCAGGAGTCTGAGCAAATGCGTTTGGAGGCTAATGCAAAAGCCAATGCTAAAGTCGAATTATTGGAGGAACAAGTCATTCAGCTCAAAGATTTGTTAGAAGAACGATCTACTCAAATGGAGCAACAAGATATTCGTGTTGAAGCTCTCATGGCGCAAATGATGGCTTATATGACCCCACGAGAAACCGGCAAAAAGAAGAAGACCGCACGAGTAGCTTGACTAGATTTACATATTTGGACTTGATTGGATTTATTGGATTTGTTGTAGTAGAATTAGACTTGGACTTGCATTACTTGAGATTTATTTGGACTTGATTGGATTTGTTGTAGTAGAAATTAAACATACCATTTACATATTTGGACTAGCATTACTTTCATTCTTGAGATTTTTGGTACAAATGTGGTATATTGCTTGTATATTTGGTATAGGTTCTTGCTCAATGAAAAAAAAAAAAAAAAAAAAAAAAACTACTTATTTCGAGGGTTGTGACCCTCGATACAAGTAATATTTGTGAAGTATCCAACAATCTTTATCGAGGGTTATGACCGTCGATAAAGATAAAATACTTTCTTCAACCTTTGTCTAGGCCGTCGAAACATCTTTTTTAACGGTGTTTCTATCAACGCCTTTCGACAGTCATCTTGACCATCAGAATAACCTTTTTCGAAGGTTTTTAATACTTATTTCGAGGGTTTTGACCCTCGTAAAAAGTCGTTTTTTTTGTAGTGAGGTGTCTTGGGAGGGGGGGGGGGGGAGACAGTGGCAGTGCTCATGTTGGGTTGGGTGACAAGTAGGATACATTGATGAGAAAATTATGAGAGAGAGAGGGAGAGAGTTATGTAAGAAAATAATATTTAATTATACCAAAAAAAAAAAAATCTAAAACCCAAGAAAAATCTCTTGTGTTTGATTTATCGGTTTGGTTTCCAAGAAAACCAAAATAAAATCTTCAATCTTGAGAGAAATTTTGGAAATTTGATTTCTCTATTAATCGTTTGGTTGCTAAGAAACTGAAGGAAACAAAAATATTAGTGAAAATTTAGATGTGATATGTTTGCTACTATCGGTTGATGTCTTCAATTCATTAAGAGGGTTTTAGAGATTTGATATCTTTAATCTTTGGTTATTGGGAAACTAAAAAAAAATTAAAAAATCTATCAGTGAATTTTAAAATGAAGAAAAAAAAAAAAAAAGAAGATAAAGAGAAAGTTGGAGAGAATTGGAGAAGGAGAAGGAGGAGAGAGAGAGAGAGCACGAGAAGAGAGAGAAAAGAGTTTTAGGGAATTTTTGAGTATGGGTGAGACTATTTTGATTCATGAAATATGTTGACATGATGCATCATTATTGGAGTATGTAAAACCTTGTATTTCACTGCGTCCGGATTGAAGTTATTGTCTTTAATTATATCTGAATATGAGTTTCCAAGATCCATAGGTAACTCAAGGGGTCCAAATTTGCACCTACAACTGTCTTCCTAAAGTCATAGTGCATAGTTTACCTACCTCGCACCCTAAACCAAGAAATTCATCTCTTTTCTCTACCCTTTTCATTACATACACATCATTGACCTCACACAAACTCATTAGGAATCCATAGAATAATTCACTCACTTACACCAAGTTCAAGTAGTTTTCTAGGAATTTCAACAATCAACATCATCAAAAGGAGTAACGATATGCTAAAAGTACCTCTTTGGAAAAATCCGTAAGACAAACATGTGGATTTGAAGAGAACATGGGGAGTGAAGATTGAAGGAGTTCAAAGGAGCAAGGAGCGTAGAGTTCCATTTGGGCGCTTCAGGATTTGCCACTAATTTATGCATATAACAGGATGCATACAACTAATCTTTGGTTTTCTTAGTCAGGATATTTATTTATTTTTATTAAATATATGTTAGGTCAGATGTATTTCCTTTTCCTAGAACAACAAAAAAAATAAAATAAAAAACATTTTCAATTATGGGGGTTTTTTTTTTTTTTTTTTTTTCTAAAATTATCGATCATAAGATGATGTTTAGTTTTTACGTCTTCTTTTTGGATCGTAGTAGATCTGTTTTTGTATGTTATTATCATGCCATAAATCGTGCTTCAAACACTAAGAACCAAAAAAAAAAAAAATGTGATACACGTGAAATAGTCTTTAATATTTACGTACCAAGTTTGGTATAAACTCTTGCAATAAATGTTTCTATCTTTTGCATCAAAGCCTAGTATCATGCATAATTAAGTACTAATGCATGGTTCCATTTGGGATAATATTTTTAGTTAAAACAGAAAAAAGAAAATATTTATTTGATTTATGCTTCGACTATATACACCAAAATTAGAGAAATGATGTTACTGAATTCAAAAATAATAGTAAGTGCGATATGTGAGATTATAAATTTCTACGAATTAAAGGAGCTTTTTCCCCCTCAAAATAGTGAAGTATGAATGACTTGAAATGTTAAGGGTATGGATAATAGTTAGATTATTTAAAGATTTTAACTAGTTATTGGTTGAACAAGATTCGATCAAATTAATTATGCAACGTGAACGTGCTTCATACAATAAGAACAAAAAAAAAAAAAAAAAAGTGATATACGTGAAATAATCTTACCTATGTAGCAAGTTTCAAGCATAAGTAAAAGTGATTTGGTGTCATTTGGGGTTTTAGTGAAAAAGGGGAAAGGAAAAAAATAGTCATTTGATTTATGCTTCGACTACACCAAAATTGGAGAAACAATTTTACTGAATTCAAAGAATAAGATCGAGTTAGTGCAATATGTGAGATTGTAAAGTTCTACCAATTAAAGGAGAAGTATGAATGTGAATGTTAAGGTATGAAATTATAGTTAGATTATTTAAAGATCTTGACTAGGTATCGGTTGAACCATGAGATTTCAATTGAAATAGTTCAACGGTTTTTGGAGTAATGCATTCCAAACTTTCTATTTGTCTCCTTCATTCACTTGTCTAAAAAAAAAAAAAAACCTCAACAAAAGGTCATTGAGCTTAATGGGGTACTGAATGAATTGTGTGTAATTTTGTACAATGAGAAAATGGAAATAAGTTGATTCAATTCACAAAGGCTAATGCAAATACCTTTTGCATTGTATTAATATTGTTGCAGAAAAGAGAGGACACAGAGAATTGTGTGTACCATGAACTTTGCTTAATTTGCAATATTAAATCATAACATAGGCGACATATTGGGTCAAGTTAATCGAAGTATATATTCATTCATCATTAAACTTGATTACATAGAACACTTAACACACATCACGCACATTCTCTGACATAATTATTTTTCAATCCACACACATTAATTACATCAAAATTAGAAAGTACAATCACACTGACTTATTTTAGACTTGCATGAAAATTTCAAAACCAATAAAGAAATTAATAAAATGATGTGGCCTTGGGATGACCCATGTCATCAAATCATGACTATTAGAATTTAAAGGCCTTTTTATTTGAAAACAACTGTTTGAAAGGCATAGAAACCATTTACTTCAGCTAGATAGACACACTTGTAAAGAGTACAGAAAATAAGATTTCACCTGTTGCAGAGGTCATTTAGCAGGGTGGACAGCAAACCAAGTCTGAATGGCAGTTAGTCCAAGTCCTACTAATACGCCACAGAAAGCAAAAATCGTCCAGGGACTGCTGAAATGGTTGTGAAAGAACTGAGCCATCCAAGTCATCCACTCGTTCTTGTAGTGCTTCTGAATTTGTGATTTGACATAGTTATATATTTCAGTGTGAGGCACCAAATCGATGCCTGGAGGGACAAAAATTGTAATTTTTACAAGTATAGGGGTAGGAATAAAATAGGAAGCAAAGTTGGATTTTGGTCTCAACTTTATAGCTTACACCACACACACTTTACAAGTTGATAAATATCCCACAAAAATATCTCACAAATATCCCATAGAAATATCTCATAAATATCTAAAATATATTCTATTAGTTTCTAAGATATTCCAAGTACATAAACTCTATAAAAGGGGAGAAGAAGACAACGTAAAGGAGATGATTGAAATGGCGCGGAAAGGCTAAAAACCAGAAAAGAGACTTGAGAGAAAGGTCTCTCAAGTGCTCCTGACAAAGGATTTTACTGTATTTGTAGCTATACCAGATATATTATAAATCTCTATATGAACGTAGGCAAGTTGCCGAACTACCTAAAAATATGTGTGTTGTATATGTTGGCTTTGGATCAATTCTTACTCTCTTTTATCATCCAAATAGTCTCTAATAGACTGAGAATCATCATGGCCAAGGTTTTATTTGTGGTTCTATAACTGTCATATTTTATGTTCCTTCAGTGCCCATCTCATTGAAGAGTTTAGCCACTGCCAAGGCAGTTGTAGAGTACCCCTGCTTTCCTTAGCATCTTGACATGGTTGGCTTCATCGATTAGTGAATCGAGGAACGATATGTAAGAGGTAACCCCAAAGTCATTTTCGAAATCCAGACACATTTCGTAGGCTATCAAATTCAAGAACTTTGGCCTTGTTGTGTCATCCACAATCATGGGAGGAAGGAATAGGTATCCCAAGCAAGCGACTGCAGTAAAAGATATGTCACGCAAGCAACAGTTTTCATTTTTACTTCGTTCAACAAGGATACCTACTGCTCGAAGCTCCTGAACCTTGCGATAGGATTGCCAATATTGGACCGTTTGTTTACTTTGTTTGATTTTAGGAACCTGATTTGGACCATGAATATCCAAGAGACGTTTCCTCAGATGATCAAGAAGATGGATGTGCTCTGTATCAGAATAAACTGATATTATTTCTGGTTCTTGTGGCTTCTCGTTTGAGTCATGGCTTTCTTCTTTCTTCCTTTTTGCTTGTTGTTGCTGCTTTGATCTTTTCCAGAGAATACTTGATATCCAATTTAGGCAGCACATTGAGTGTTGATCCTCTGGTACGATAGGCAGCACATTGAGTGTGTAAGATTGTAAAGGAAAGAGAGATTATGAATGAATGTTGCTGAACTTGCTTAATTGATTAAATGGTGAATTACAATATTTATAGGTTGTTATTAGACAAAATATCTAATAACAAACTAATAACAGATTAGAGCTGTTTCCAGCTAATGAGCACACTAAACACGTGTTTAATTAAGAACAGCTAAGACACTTGCTGAGTCACACTAAGCTATGCTAAGCTACATGAATTGCTGAAGTATTAGCTAAGCTACAGGTCGTATAGTGAAGACAGAATGCTTGGTTGAATACGACTGTAGTTTAGGCTTTTATCTTCAACATCCCTCCTCAAGCTCAGGGGGACGAACAGTAGCCATGAGATTGCTGCGAAGATCAAGAAAGCGATGTGCAGGAAGGCTTTTGGTGAAGATATCAGCAAGTTGATCGAGGGTAGAAACAAATTTGACTGCGAGATCCTTGTGAAGAACTCGTTCGCGAACAAAGTGAAAATCTACTTCAATGTGCTTTGTTCGAGCATGAAACACAGGGTTTGAAGCAATTGCAAGGGCAGAGATGTTGTCACACCAGAGAATTGGAGCTTCTGAAATAAAAACCCCAAGATCCTTGAGCAAGGTGCGAAGCTAGCAAACCTCAGCTGAAGCAAGAGCTAACGCGCGATACTCTGACTCAGTAGAAGACCGTGACACAGTGAGCTTCTTCTTTGCTGACCAGGTAATGGGGTTTGGACCAAGATAAACAAGAAGACCAAATGTAGACTTGCGATCATCTGGGTCACCAGCCCAGTCTGCATCTGTGAAAGTAGATAGTTTTAAAGGACCAGGTCTAAAGGAAAGACCCAAATGTAGAGTGCCCTTAAGGTATCTGAGGATTCTCTTAGCTGCAGTGAGATGAACAGAAGTAGGGGATGCCATATATTGACATACCTGATGCACTGCAAAGGAAGGGTCTGGTCGAGTGAAGGTCAGGTAATGAAGTGCTCCAACTAAGCTTCTATAAGCATGAGGGTCAAGAAGTTTCTCACCATCATGAAGAGAAAGTCTAGTATTTAGGGTGCAACGGGTAGAAATAGGTTTGGTAGTGGTCATGTTGTATTTTTGGAGAAGGGCAGTAGCATATTTGGCTTGGGATAAATGCAAACCCTTGGAATCATGAGTTACCTGAATGCCAAGAAAGTAATGTAAGGATCCAAGATCCTTGAGCTCAAAGATGGAGCTGAGATGTTGAATGAGAGTGTCAAGGAAGGTGGGAGTGTTACTAGTGAGCACAATATCATCAACATAGAGGAGGAGGTATGCAATAATGGTCTTGGATTTGTAGATGAATAAGGAGGAGTCTGCTGCAGAAGCAATGAAGCCAAATTGTATAAGCTGGCCAGTAAACCTCTCAAACCAGGCCCTTGGAGCCTGTTTGAGGCCATAGATGGATTTGTGCAACCTGCAGACATAATCAGGATGTTGAGGACTGATGTAACCTTGGGGTTGAGACATATAGACTTCCTCTTTGAGTATTCCATGGAGGAATGCATTGCTCAATCAAGCTGTCTTAAGGGCCAGTTAAGAGACACAGCTAGAGAGAGGATCATCCTGACTGTAGGAGGCTTGATGACAGGACTGAAAGTCTCATCAAAGTCAATGCCTTGCTGTTGATGAAAGCCTTTTGCCACCAACCTGGCTTTGTATCGAGCAATTGACCCATCACTGTGTGTTTTGAGTTTATAGATTCATTTGCAGCCTACAATGTTGTGATTCTGAGGTGGAGGAACCAAGGACCAAGTACCTTGTCTTAGAAGGGCATCATACTCATCTTGCATAGCTTGACACCATTGGGAAATTTGGGTGGCTATTTTGAAAGAAGGTGGTTCTATAAGTGTGTAGTCAAGTTGGGCTTTGTAATAAGTCTTGGGTTTAAAAATACCATTTTTGGATCTGGTTTGCATAGGATGAGTATTTGGGATAGGTGCTGGGTGTGGTGAGGGTGGTGCTGGTTCTGCAGAATTAGGTGCAGCAGATAGTATTACTGCAGAATTGGGTGCAGAAGATGGTGTGACTGCAGAATGGGGTGCAGGAGACTGTGTTGCTACAGAATTGGGTGCAGGGGACTGTGTTTCTGCAGAATGGGGTGCAGGGGACTGGGGTACTGCAGAATTTTGTGTAGGGGGTAGTGAGGTACCATTAAGAGGATAGGGAATGAGAGATGAGGTGGTGAGGACAGTATTGGGATTTGAAGGTTGGATAGAAGAACTGGGATTGGGGCAGTGACTGCAGGATAATGAAGTGCATGAATGGGTAGAAAGGAGGTGAGTAAGCCAAAAATCTGGGGAATAGGATTTGGGGTCATAGGGAGAATATTTGGCTGGGTTGTCACAAGCTAGAAACTCAGTTTCATTAAACACTACATGTCTCGAGATGTAAGACCTTTTGGTGATGGGATCTTGACATAGATAGCCTTTTGTGGCAGGGGGTAGCCTAAAAAGATGCAAGGAATGGTCTTGGGTTGGAGTTTGTGAGTATTGTAAGGAGTGAGTAAGGGAAAGCACTTGCTTAATTGATTAAATGGAGAATTACAGTATTTATAGGTTGTTATTAGACAAAATATCTAATAGCAAACTAATAACAGATTAGAGCTGGTAATAACAGATTAGAGCTGTTTCCAACTAATGAGCACACTAAACACGTGCTTAATTAAGAACAGCTAAGACACTTGCTGAGTCACACTAAGCTATGCTAAGCTACATGAATTGCTGAAGTATTAGCTAAGCTATAGGTCGTATAGTGAAGATAGAATGCTTGGTTGAATACGACTGTAGTTTAGGCTCTTATCTTCAACAGAGTGTTCTTCAAGTCGTCTTCATTCTCACTCCAGCTCATCAACCATTTGAGGAGACGATAGGGAAGCTGGTTCTCAAGCAAAAACAAATCCTGTTGTCCAAAGGCAACACTGTCAGTTTTTATTTTCAACTCTTCGAACATGTCATTAGCTGCGCAGTATATGTATTGTAGTATTGCGCAGCCGTCCACGAACAACAGCCAAGCGAGCTCCTCATCTTTTCGTACAAATTGTTAATTTTCTTTTCACTACCTTTGACAAACTCATATGTCAACAAAAGCTTGTACTGCTCTCCTAGCTGGTACTTTGGATTACGATGATGGATAGGACCGAGTGATACCACTCTTGGCTCATAGTACTTCTTTAAATCCTTTTCATCTCCCAGGAAGAATATAGCCTTCTGTATCTTTGGTATAAGATAAGATTGGTTATTCGCATTTTCTTTTGCCTCCCTTATTGTTTGAACCCTTGCCTCCAGCAGGGTAGTAGTTTGGATTTGAATGCTCTTTGTCTCGGCCTCGTCAGTGAAGCTGCTGCTTGTTTCACCAGTTACTCTTCTGACAGAGTATCTCGAATGGAACTCTTCCATGGAAATAACATGCTCCTTTCCGGCCATTGCAAATTTGCACCAAACAAGGCAATTGAATTTTGTAAGTTAATTTGCTGTCTTAGCTAGTATTTACTGTAATTCATACTTGATAGTACGTGGAAACTTTAGCATGAATACGAATAGAAAGCTTGGAATATAGATACTTTTCCGAAGCAACTATATTATATGATGAATAAACATAGCAAGCTTGGTATATAATCTACAAGAAATGTCTAAAAAAATACAAAATAAATTGGAACTTTGTTTATCTCTTTCATTAACATTGTACACTTTTCTGAATAAACAATTTATATTGATTAGCTTAACTTGTCTCTTTATGCACTGGGAAAGATTGGTATTGGACATGCATGCATAATTTCAGGGAAGTCTTTCATTTTATAATTCTAGGTTTATGCTAGCTATTAATATACCTAGTCGGGGATAATCTTTTCGATTAGGCTTGTTCTTTCATACTACTTCATTTACGTAGCAAGCTTGGCATATGACATTATTTTGTATTGGCGGAATTAGAAACTTTTCTTTTGGGGTGCAGTTAACCTTAATCTTATAGATATGTAATCTTTTATATATATGTGTTTAACCATTATAAATTCTACTATCTGATTATTGTATATCTAAAAGGCACAAATCTACAAGCTAACATAAAAAAACGTTCACGCTATTTTCTTTTATACATAAAATATATAATTTGAAGAATTTTTTTTATTTTATGTTTTATTTTATTTTAATTTTTTAAGTGTAAAAGAATAATACATAAGTGTACACATACTCATTTTCAAATAATATGTGATGTACTCAATGATGTAAGCTATATCAATATCATATATGAAACACTTTCTTTGACAAATTAATTGTTAGTGCATATTGGATCAAGATAATGACTGAATCAATTATAAATCATGGACATGTGATAAAAAAAAAAAAATTTGAAAACTAAATGACATAATAAAAAAGAAGGCAAAAATAAATTTTTGGTCCTTATATTTTAAGAGTGTTTTCATTTGATCTTATATGTTTCATAACATTTCATTTTAGTCTTTGAGTTTTAGATACACATTCATTTGAGTCCTTACCATCTGTACTTTCCGAAAGAGGATTCTCTCCATTTGAAATGAAATTGAGAAAGTACATTTCATGATCGAGATTAAATATTACAGATCTAACAGTTGAGAGATTTTCAAATAGAGAAGATCTTATTCCGTATTTTCTTTATCTTTTAAGTTTTCTCATCAAATATAACATATGTCCAAAAAGGTTAAGACTAAGATAAAATATTATAACACATAAGGATCAAAATAAAAACATCCCCAAGATACAGGGAGTAAAAATGTATTTTTGTCAAAAAAGAATTAAGTTTGGTATGCTATATTTTCTCCAATAGTCATTGTGATTATGTTCATCGATTGAACTTGATTTAGATCATCCTAGGTTTTGGACAGATTTTCCTAGTGTCACTTTGTGTTTTACAAACATTACCTACATTCACATTTCCGTTCTGAACCGTATCAAATTTTGGTTCTTTAACCTTCGGGGTCTCAATTTTTGTTGCCTTGGTTGGATAGTCAACATAAGATTCATGTCCTCTAGATCAAAGAAGAAAACAATTTGGTTTGATGTGACCAATAACACCACAGTGGTGATAGATAGGAATAGACGTAGATCTATTTTGCTTCCTATAGAGGGTCTAGTCTTGGGGTTTGTGACTTGAACTTCTTTTATAGGCTTTTCCCTTGTCAACCTTAGCAATTTCAGTCTTGCTATTCTCTTTGTTACTCAGTGGAACAAACATAATTTTTCTTTTATCACCTAGAGAATGTGATGTAGATAGGATATCGATGGAAGATCTCATTCCTATGTAACCTAAACCACTCTTGTCACAACTAGACTTTTGACTTTGACTTTTGAGCATTGAGCATCTGATTAAGTTTCTCACTTGAGAATTTCTTTACATAAGACCTAAACTTATCAAGCTTATCCTCTAAGTTCTTGACTTTTTCATAAGGGGAGATGTTCTCTTCCTTATATTTATCTGCCAACTTGTTAGATTAACCAAGTTTCACCCTTAAAGCATCCTTTCTCATGCTCATACTTATTCAGTTCTTCTAGGTATTTCATAGAAATTTTCTTAGATTTAATAATTTCCGAAAAGCTTCTTATAGATATGAAGCTTGAAGATCATCTTCATCATTAGAATCTTCTTCAAAATAAGTTGTCATGGTCATGTGTATCCACCACACAGTAAGGGGGAATATAGAGGAACTAAAACTTATCCATGACAACAGAGATTAAGGATTATACGTACCCAAGAAAAAATCCTTAACCAACTGTATCTAGGCTCTTATACCAATTGGAATTTCTAGTTTTAGATCCCTTTGTTAATTAAGTTCATAAACGATAATAATTCTATGTAATTAATTCAAATAGTATAATGTTAACTATGATTTAGTTAAATATTAATATTAGCATAGATTTGTAAAAATAAAAAATAAAAATAAAAATAAAAAATATTAATCATTGTGTTTATTATAAATGAGAAAAGAATAAGTTTAAGCTTTCGATGTGAGAAATGCACTAAGTTTGAACATGTAATCTAGTTTTGTGATTAGCTCGAACTTGATCAGTTCGTGCTTGAAATAATATTAAATAAACAAATCTTGACTTTTAATACTTGACTCGATTTAGCTTGTTTACAGCCTCCAATTGTCATTCAACCATTAGACATGTGTTCATTTTCAGAAATTTATTTTATTCTTACCAAGTGTCATGCAATAATTTGTAAGAATTAAATTATAATGTAAATATGCATGTTGGTAGAATGGACTCCTTGGAATCATCCTTTTGTAATGAGTCTTGCTTTTAAAAAATCTGTTGTTTTGGAGAAAGTTTGAGTGATCTGGTAAGGAAGGTTTTTGATCTGTGGAAAACCTAATTCTAATGACAATGGAAATATAAAAGAGATTGGGAGGAAGAGAGAATGATGGCTAGGGTTTCACGTAGTTTGGCTATATGAGCCTACATCCACAGAATGTAGCCTAATGGGCTACATCTTTATTAATATTCTTTATATATGATTTTTCTAAATGAATATAATGTGTTGTGAGGTATCCTATTTATACATAGGACTATTAATACAACTTTCATATCTAACCTATATGGGATTCCTTAACATTTCTCCTCAAACTCAAGGTGTAATTTTTAATGTAGTCTTTGAGTTTCGTAACAAAAGAATAGCACAAATATCTTGGCTCAACTCGGCTTGGCTAGTATCTCAGCTTAATGGCTCGGATCTCAGCTTAGAGGCTCGGTGGCTTGGATTTTGGCTTGGGGACTTAGAGCTTGGCTTGGACAGATCATGGCTTAATGGCTCAAATCACGACTCAATGGCTCAGAGGCTCGGATCTTGAAACGGTCTTGGCTCGAGATCTCAACTCAGTGGCTCAATGGCTTGGCTCGATCTCGGCTCATGAAAATAAAATCAAACAATTATCCCACATTTTTTTTTTTTCAATTTTGAAATTCGAAATTTTTTTTTTTTTTAAATTTTTGAATTTTGAAATTCAAAATTCAAAATTTGAATTTTTTCTTACTGGGTAATGCTATTTTTTTTTTTTTTTGGAATAGTACAAGCAAAATAATTAAAAATAAAGAAAATGCAAACAAAACATAAAATAAAATGAATACAATTTTTTTTTTTTAAATTTTGGATTTCATTTGTTTTTTTAATTTACTGAAAATAAAAATAAAACAATATCGAGTCTCAAATTCGGGTAAACAGATCACATCAGGTTATACAGGTCGGGCCGAAAGAACTGCGAGTCATTAGGGCTGACATGGTGATGATGTGCGCATGAGGTGAATGGATTGAACGGTAGAAAATTCTACCGGCACGTGGACGGTCCAATCGACTTGATTTTTATTCTCATGAACAGATCAGCCTCCAATCTATCTAATGGAGGTGGTCACCACTTGAATCGGTGGCTGGAAGACATAGAACTGAGACAGTAGTTCTGGTTGTTTTGGCTGCGCATGGAGGCACGTAGATGGGTTTTCCAAGCCCTTTAGCTGCGCGTGGAAGCGCATTAACGGTCGGAATTGACTTCGATTTGGGTGGTTTGGCCGATCTTTTGGTGGTCTACTGATTTGCGTGATCAATTTTCTGCAAATCTGATATTTGTGGTGGGAAGAAAGAATGGATGGAATTTATTTTGGTGTGGAAGTAATGTGAGAAAATTGGCCAAAGGATCAATGAACGTGAGTTCTTGAATGACTCTAATACCATATGGAAAACCTAATTCTAAAGACAATGGAAAATATAAAAGTGATTGAGAGGAAGAGAGAATGACGGTTAAGGTTTCACATGGTTCAGCTATGTAAGCCTACATCCTATTAATATTCTTTCTATATGATTTTTCTAAATGAATATAATATGTTGTTAGGTGTCTTATTTATATATAAGACTACTAACACAACTCTCATATCTAACATATGTGGGATTCCTTAACATAATCCATAAATCATATAAATTAAGACAATTAAAGTCTTGAAACCAAAATGGATTTAAATTCTATGATGGGCCACCTTTGTTGGCCAAGGGGATTTTCTAGTTTGACGAGGAAAACATGAATCACATATAGGTGTCCTACAATTTAAATTGACTAGTCAAGTTATATTTAGAACTCTTCATAATCGCAAATATAATCATATTCAGCCTAATAAACATAAAATACGGGAATCAACACATCTCCGCATGATGTACTTATCCAATCCAATCCATATAATTTGGTGTATCAATCCACATAATCGAAGTATTACATTAAAATTCATGAGTGAACTTTCCAACTTCTTAAGCAAATAGATTTATGAAGGAAGTGCTCAAGTTGGTATGATGAAACCGTTGTTAATTTCTCCACTTTATTATCTTTGAACATTAATTCAACTCATCAACATTTTGCGGACTAGATCCTAATTGGGCTATGCACAATTAATAAGGAGGACTTACATGTTAAGCACTTTTTTGTGGGTTATTTTGTGTGTGTTTTCTGGTTTCACTGAACTTATCCAACCCTTTTCTAGGCAATGAAGGCGATTAAGATTTATGGGCAATATCATGGAAGATAATCCACCCTTATTACTCTACTGCCCTCCGTGATAGATGGGATGAGATCCCATGCTTAATGTATAATTGAAGCGAATGTAGCAATAAGTTGAGACAAAGTATACAAACAAATGCTTTTGCAAGACTTGCGTTAGAAAAGAGAGGACAGAGAGAATTTGTGTCTACTACGACCTTTTTCTTTACAAGATTAAATCATAAAATAGGCGATATATTAATTAGATCAAAATATTCATCTCAAACTTACTTACATATACACTTAACACACACATCACGCACAAAATCTTACACATACTTCTTTCCATCTCACACACATGACACATTACATCAAATTAGTATGGTACAATCATCCAGACTTATTTCAAACTTCCACGAAAACATTACAGATCAAGTAAACAAATTTATACAATGATGTGGCCTTGGGATGCCAGGAGATTACAAATTTATACAAACATTACAGGAGGTTTCTTTATTTGGCAACACCGGTCTGAAAGGCATAGAAATCATGCACTTTAGCTAGCTAGACACTCGGAAAGAGAACAGCAAATCAATAAAATTTTACCTTTAAGTTTTTTGTTAAATTCTTGCATAACTCATCGCAGGGTCCTGGCCCGGAAGAGCCAATAGCATAATAAGTCTGAGCGGCAGTTAGACCAAGTCCTAATAACACGCCACAGAAAGCAAGAATCGTCCAGGGACTGCTGAAATGGTCGTGAAAGAATTCAGCCATCCAAGTGGTACATTTGGTGTCGTAGAATTTCTGAATCTTGACCTTGACATCCTTATACGTTTCGGGGTTAGGCACCAAGTCGGTGCCAATCTCATTGAAGAGCTTAGCCACTTCTTCATCGCTGCCAAGGAAGTTGTGGAGTACTCGTGCTTTTCTGAGTTTCTTAACATCGTTTGGTTCATCGATCAGTGAATCGAGGAAGGCTACGTAAGAGGTGACCCCGAAGTCATTTTTGAAATCAAGACACATTTCATAGGCTATCAAGTTCAAGAACTTAGGCCTGGTTGAGTCATCCACAATAATGGGAGGAAGGTAGAGGTATCCGAAAAAAATGTACTGTATAGTAAAAGATATGTTACTCAAGCAACTATTACTACTACGTCTCAAACGGATACCTGCTGCTTTAAGCTCCTGCACGTTGCGAAAGGATTGCCAATCTTGGTCAGTTGGGAACTTATTAAAAAAAATTTTTGGTTTACCCAAGATACATGTCCTAAGAAGGTCGAGAAGATGGACTGGATCTGGATCTCCCTCCATTGGTATTGAATGAACGCTATCTCCTTTCTTGTCTTTTCCTTGCTGCTTTGATTGTTGATTGTCTGGTACCATATCGTGACTTGCAATGTAAGTTTTAATAGACTCCTTCAACTCATTCCCCATCTCACTCAAGCTCATCAACCGTTTGAGGAGACAATAGGGAAGTTGGTTCTCCAGCAAAAACAAATCCTGTTGTGCAAAGGCAACACTGTCAGTTTTTATATTCAAATCATTGAACTTATTCTTAGTAGCGCAGTATATGTATTGTAGTATTGCACAGCCGTCCACGGACAACAGCCAAGCGAGCGTCTCATCATCATATTCCTTGGTCACCTCCTCCTCGAAGCAGTTCTTCAGATCATTGATGTTCTCCTCAATCTTCTTGTATAAATCCTTTATATCCTTGCCGCTACCCTTGACGAACTCTGATGTCAACACGAGCTTGTACTTCTCTCCTAGCTGGTACTTTTCCTTACCATGATGGATAGGACCGAGTGATGCCACTCTTGGCTCATAGTACTTCTCGAAATCATCCTGATCTCGCAGCAAGAATATAACCTTTTGTATCTTTGGTGTTGTAGATTGATTCTTCGCATTTTCTTCTGCCTCCTTTACTGTATTAAACTTTGCCTCCAGGGTAGAAGGTTGGATTGAAATACTCTGCGTCTGGGCCTCCTTAGTGGTGCCACTGCTTGTTTCACCGGCCATAGCTAGTTTGCACCAAGAAAGGCAATAGCATTTTTCAACTTCGCTGTCCTAGTATTTACAGTAATTATAGTACGTGGAAACTTTAGCGTGAGAAATTTAGGATTTCTGCTCTAGACTATTGCAATATCTAACTAGGGGACTAAATATAAACACTGTTGTAAAGCTGGTATATTTTATGACATGATAAGTAAGGCAAGGTTGGAATGTAATCTACAAGATATGTGGAAAAAATATATAAGAAATTGAAAGTTGTTTATGGATTTTATTACATGGTGCACTTTCTTGAATAAACTATTAATAATGACTAGCTTTGCCTTTATGTCCTTATCCGTCGAACAAGAAGTAGTTTCAGGGAAGTCTTTGCTTTTATCTACTAATTGCCGGGATCATCTTTTCCTAGGAAAAAGTAATGTTCAATGACACAGTAAAAAAGGCTGGTTCCTTCAAACTTTATTTACATGACAAGCTTCGTTAGTATGATGCATTTTGTTTATGCTTTATCTTTACACCAAGCAAGGTATCAAAAGCGCATATATACTTATCTTATATGATCTATCCTATGGTTAAATATATCACTCATTTTTAAATCCACAAAATAGCGAGGGCATAGTGATTTGAGTTGATGAAATTTTCTAATATACAAATAAATATATATATTTTTTCCTCAATTAAGTCATATATGTGTAATTATCCTTTAAATTCTATTTATGACAACTATTATGCTTTAAACATTTTAAATCAAGATTTCTTTTCCTTAAAATAAATTAAATATTACATATTAGAGTAAAATAATAGTTTTAGAAAACGCGAAATGTATACAAATCATTTAATTTCAAATAAATTAAATAATGTTTTGCAAAATAAATAAATTAAATAATAAATGTCACTTTTGTATGCCTAAACATATGTAATGGAATACACAAGAAATATAATAATAACAATACTAAATGAAAATTTTAATTTTGCTTATGGAAAATGAAATACATGTCCCGAACTATGAGCCATAAAAAGCAAGAATCTTTCTTCTTATACAAAAAGATGAAAAAAAATGGATTTCTATATCTCTAACCAGGGGCGAAGCCAGGAAAATATTTTTGGGTGGGCTGAAAGTATTAAGTAAATCTTGTTAATAATGAAAAAATTTTATTTAGTAAAAAAAAAAAAAAATTACACCTAGTCAAGGGGATATAATGAACCTTACAACTCAATGCATATTCTATACATTAACAAAAACAAAAACATACATGCAATGCAAATAGAATAAAATCTATTTCTTAACTTTTTTATTTACAATTGAGTTGACATTATAATCTATAAAAATAACATTTTAGGCATAGTTTTAAAAGTAATTATTATTATTTTTATTACCAATCAAAATTCAAAATTCAAATCTCAAATCTCAAATCATCCAAACACCCACTCAAATCCCATATCAAATTTGTAAGTAAATCACCAAATATTAAAATTAAAATTAAGTTTTATACCACATAATCACACTCACATGTACCATAGTTATTATTAGTATTATTATTATTATTTTTAATAACAATCAAACTTCATTAAAAAAAAAAAAATGAACTATTTAGAAAAAAAGGAACAAACAGTAACAGATATGGCCACAATATTGACAAAATGATAAAAGCATATCAAATTTGTAAGTAAAGTAATACGCTCATGTTTAGCAAATAACCACAAAAAGTATTGCACTCACTAACTCACTATGGCCACAGCTCATTATTTAATAAATAAGAAGATAAAAAATCACAAACTACACCACACACAAACCGACACATGTTTTCCACCCACACCACATAAACATTCACAATACCACATTAGATCAACACGTACACAATAACAAAACAAAGTCAGTAAACTCACTATTAGCAAAACCCAAGTCAGTAAACATTCAAATTTCAAAATATACTTCAAGTTTTACACTTATCCAATGACTCAACAAGAGAGAGAGAAAGAAAGAATGAAAGAGATCCGGTGGCAGTGGAGTGGACAGCAAATGACAAGGAGCAAGCGGCAGTGTTGTAGAGCCGGGAATGTGAGTAGTTTGGGATTTCATTATTTATTTATTTTTTTTTAACGGTTAGATATGTGAGTTGGGATTTCAAATATGTGAGTAATTTAATTTGGGTGGGTCTAGGTTAAACATTTGTGGTTTGGATTTGGAATTCTGAATAGGTTTTGGGTTTGGAATTGGATTGGACTAAATTTTTTAATAGGTTTGAGATTAGAATTTGCAGGCTAAGGACTGGGCTATGTTTATTTTTATTTTTTTAAAATTATAGGTGTAAAATAAAAAAAAAAAAATTAATAATAGCTCTTGCACTGCTGAAATTGGACTAGGTTAGTGTTGGGTTTGTGATTAGAATTCAGACTGGAATAAGGCTAAGACTACTTAAAATAAAATAAAATTTTTGCTATAAATTTTTTTTTTTAAAAGCTAGCCCAGTCTAATCAATACAGGGCTCCGCCCCTATCTCTAACTCTCTAAATACAAAATGAAAATGAGTGTTTTTGAAAAGAAAAAAAAAAATGTTAATATATTTTTTGAAACATATGCTTGAAATACTCTTAAATTAATGAAATATATAGGGAAAAACGCATTAATGATTTTTGCCCCTTTTTTTTATTAAAACAAAAACATTTTTAAAGTTTATGTGCCAAATATGACTCGACAAAAGTTATTTCTAAAACTGAACTCTTTTGAAGAGACGTGATTCAAGCCATTATCAGTGGCACCGCTACTTGTTTCACCTTCGTCTCTTGTGACATCGTTCCTCGAATGGGACTTCTCCATGGAAACAACCTACTTTCCGGACATAGCAAGTTAGCACCAAAAAAAAGCAATCAAATTTTGTAATTTTGCTTGATATAATATTTAGCTCGGATACTAAATATAAAACTGTTCTGAAGCAGCTACATTTTATGACTTTATAACCATCGCAAGTTTGGAATATAATCGACAAGATAGGTGGAAAAGTATTAAGAAATTCAAAGTTGGTTATGGATAATGAGTCTTTATCCATCGAACAAGATGTAGTTTTGGGGAAGTCTTTGCTTTTATACTAGTTTCATGCTACCTACTAATTGTCGGGATCATCTTATCCTAGAAGAAGAAGAAAAAAAAAAAAATTGGATGACACAGTAGATCAAGGATGGCTCCTTCAGACTTTATTTACATAACAAGCTTGGCATGATGCATTTTGCGATAAACTTAGCGCTTATGCTTTATCTTTACATCAAGCAAGGTATCAAAAATGCATTTACTTTTGTCATGTGATCAATGCTATGGTTCTGAAAAGGGTCATCCATTTCTTGAAAAGGGAGCAAAGATGTTATGTGATTCGTATTTCGACTCCAAAATAGGAAAAAAAAAATGTTACTGAAATCAAACCGTAAGAGTTAGTGAAATAAAAAGAGAGGTTCAAGGCGAGCTTCAATTGGAAGCCGAATTGTGATAACAACATCATCATTAAAATATCAATAAGTACATTAAATTTGTAAAATAATAATAATCTTAAATAGAAAATATTATAATGTTTTAAGACATAAATATTGTATAATCATTTAACTTTTTATAATCATTTTAAGTCATAAATGTATCTTGTATGATATTAAAAGGTTAGAGTTTAGAGTCTTTAAAATAAATTTAAATTTTCAAAAAAAAAAAAAAAGATTGTAAAAGATAAACCAGATCAAGTTCAATACCTTCTAGAGAGTCAAGATTGAAAGTTGTTTTTTGAAATTTTCATCTCAACCATTTGATTAGATTTATTAAAAAAAATTAAAAGATTAATAAAAGTTACTTTTTGATCGGACGACTAAGATAGAAAGTTTAAAAACCAACTTTCAATCTTAGTCGTCCAAAAAGGTATTGCACACCCGATCTCGATCTGATATACCCACCAATTTCAAAATTTTAATCTTTCCTCAAGGACCCACATATACCTATGCCATATTTGACACCTATTCCTCAAATTAATATCACTAAAAATTGGTAATTACCCGATACGTCTGAGAGTAAAGGACTGTACATGCCCATAAAATTAGTTAGGTCAAATACCCATGTTATATAAAAAATAATAACAATAATAATAATAATAATAATGTCTCCAAAAGATGCCCCTTATGACCTTTTAGACTCCATCATCTCACGTAGGGCACTAACAAGGGCGGGGCTACATGGTAGCTAGTGGGCCAATTGATCCCACTGAAATTAAAAAAATTAAAAAATAATAATATTTTACTTCGATGTGTATATATATATATATATATATATTAGGTATTTTGGGGATTTTTAGAATTTGACCCCACTAAAGAAAAGAAAAAAAAAAAACCATTAAAAGTGGAGTCAATATTAATAAAATTATTATCAATTCATTTTTAACTCCTTTTAAACAAAAACAAAAGTCCAAGTAACACCAAAAATAGCCCAAATAAACATCAACAAAAATTATCTTAAAATATATACTTAGTCTTCATACTCTCCCTCAAAAATTACAAATGGAACCCCAAAAAAAAAAAAAACTAATATGGCCCATCACACAGGGAGTAGTCTGAAAAAATGCAAGCAAATGTCTTTTAGGCTTTAATTAGCAAAACAAATCCCTAACTATTTCTTTTTTAAATAGCAACATTAATGAATTTTTAGTTTATGTTTTGACCCCCTTCAAGTTTAAATATTGTTTACATCCTTACATATGAATTGAATGACCCCATTAATGAATTTTCTGACTACGCCATTGGGCAAAAACAGCAAACCACCAAACAACTTTCCTGAAATTACAGCATGCTTTGGATAGCAGAAAATGATAAGAAAAAACTAAAAAATACCCGCAGGTTTAGCAGGCTAAAAAGTCCAAACTCATATCTTGATTTTTGTTTCATTTCAGTTTGGTGAAAACATCGATTTGATCACTGGATTTGTGCCAACTGTTATTGCTGCAACTAATCTTGGTTAAGTCATCCTATATAAAAGTTTCGATGGTAAAACTTGGACACACCAAACCAAACATTTGCAATATAATACATTTGCGCAAAAAAAAAAATCATATATATATTTGGCAATCCTGGATAAAATATTCATTAAATTTTATTGCAGATACAATTCACTCAACCCTCCTCTCACACACACTCAAAACACAAAAAACAAAAAAAAAAAAAAAAAATCAGGCACACGCTATTTTATTTTTATTTTATTTTCTTGTTAATCTCATACACATTAATCATTATATTAAAAAGAAAGTAAACAAACGGATTGAGAGGGCCCTAGGATGTAGCCATGTACAACAGAGTACCTATGTGGCTCTGTAAAAAATCTGGACGGGCGTAGAACTATTAATTAAGGTACTTTTATTTGGAAACAGCATACTGAAAAGTCATAATCGAATCACTGTGTATTTAAGCTAATGGACCGAGTTGCAAGTCTGTATAACACTGAGAATAAGTGCCAATAATGCGGCAATGAAGGCCAAGATCGTCCAAGGGCTGCTGAAATGCTCGTGAATGAGTGAGATATCCAGGTCTTCCACTTGTTATTAGGAACGGAGTCAGGATTTTATATGAGTGGGGGCCGGTGTATCAACCAAATTGTTTTCATGAAAAACAAATAAAAATTATGATTATTTTGTGCACTAGTACATATTGCATAGTTGTTAAACACAATAATTTTGATACTCATAACCCACAACTAGTACACAGCAAGTTAACAATTAACAATCAAACACTTACTGATTTACATTTATTCTATATACACTTCACCAACCATTCACCCACACACCAGTTCACTCAACAGTCAAACAATGAGACAAAGACAAATAAAAATTATTGAAACAATAAAAGCACAAAGCACTCAACAAAAAAAAAAAAAAAAAGGTATTAGAAACGGTATTAATGAATATTTAGCAAAAAAAAGAAAAAAGAAAAAGAAGAAGCGGTATTAATTCATAAAAATTGAAAAATAAAATAAAAATCTATTTATCTGATGCTGCAACCTCCTCTTAATTAGAATATTACTCATATTTTATTAGTTCTATAGTCTATATGTATAGTCTCTATATTTATATGGCTGAAGCAAAGCCTTTTGTTATTGTTAGTCTAGGACTCTTTCTTTTATAATGTGTAGGACTCTAGTTTAAGGTAGTCTAGGACTCTTTTTTTATAAAATAATTGTTAGTGTAGGACTCTAATTTAAGGTAGTCTTGGACTCTTTTTTTTATAAAATAATTGTTAGTGTAGGTCTCTAGTTTAAAGCTATCTTTATCTTGGTGTCAAAGAAGAAGAGGAAAAAAAACGCACTAGATCGAAGAAGAATGGTGCACTGCTACACTGGTTTCCCTTGAAACCTCTCTTATTTATTTATTTTTTTTTTTTTTTGGTTGCCTCCCTATGGGGGTTATTTGTTGTTGGGATGATTTATTGTTGGGATAATTTTGGTTATTTTGTTACAAATGACTGAGTTATTTTGTCGTAATTTAGGTTAGATAATTTTGATTATTTTGTTTTGGGCTAATTTTTTGTTGAAATAACCCAAAAATAATGTTAGTAGGGGCTCAAAAATTATATGAGTGAGGGCAATTAACCTACTCTAGCTTATGTTTTTTTAGAGCCAGCGTGGACCAAGGCCCCCTTTGGTCCCCAAGTGGCTCCGTCCCTGCTTGTTATCATAGTACATCTGAATTTCGGAGCTGACTTTGCTATATGAGTGGGGTGAGAATTTCGTTGTAATAATTTTTTGAAAATTATTTTATACATATAATGCCACAAAATTTTTGTTGCAATAAAGTTTTATTACAACGATAAATTAGGTATTGCATCAATTTTGTTGTTGCAATAACTATAGTTTATTGCAACAAAATTATTGTTGCATTAACCTATGGCCTCGGAGTTTATTACAGTGGCTCGCAACAACTTTTTAGTCGTTGCAATAGAGTTTATTGCAACGAAAACTGACTTATTGCAACAACTTTTTTCGTTGCGATAAATGATTTTTCGCGTAGTGGTCTAACAACCCAAGCTAATCCTATACAACTCTTACAGTTTGTAAATTGTAATTTATGCTTACGTTCTTCTTATTAATGCTTCCTTAAATAGTTCATTACAACAACTCTTTTGGTAATTAAAAAATATAATGATAATTCAAATGCAAAATAATATTAACAACGTCAATCTAATACCGCAAGCTAATCCTATAAACTTCCACGGAAGTCTACTACTGATAAATCTTATATCTCTAACTCACTCACAATTCTAACTTCATCACTTGCAATTTCCCTTAAATTGGATCCAACGGCTACCAACAATTCATTTAATCCAAGGGCTAAAAAGCCCTCATGGGACCTAAGCATGCCCTACAAATACACACCCCACAACAACTTCATCTTAACATTTACATGACATAAAAAACGCAAAAGTCAAAAAAAAAAAAAAAGAAAAAAAAAAAGAAGGTAAAAGACCAGTCAAGCCATGTTGCTACAATTCCTAGTCACCATTTTCCTTCTCATCCTTCTTCCTTTACTCTTCCTAATAACCGAAACCAAACTCTCTTATAATTCCATCCCCAAATCCTACCCTTTAGTGGGTTCATTTATCGCCCTCTTTGCCAACTAAAACCACCACCTCCAATGGCTCTCAGACATCCTCCAAGCCTCACACTCCGCCACCTACGTCCTCCGCCGCTCCTACGCTACACGCCAATTCTTCACAAGCAACCCCACTGTCGTCCAACGCATCCTTAAGACTCACTTTAACCCTGCTGTTGGGGTGCATGTAAGCACCATCTTCTAGCCCACACCAAAGCAAGGCTCAATTGATGAGCTTGCTGGACAAGTATAGAAGACTACTTATATTAGAAGTAGGAAGCTTGTGTTCTATTAGAAATAGAAAAAGTGAGGAGGTTAGTAATTAATTCTATAAGAAATAGAAGACTTAAGTGGTTGATATCCTATTACAGTTGGAAGTGTAACGCTAGTAGGAAGTTGTGTTCTATTAGAAATAGAACAACTCAACCGGTTAAAGTATTGCTATATAAAAGCAATGTAAGTGTGAATTAAAGGTGTGCCGCAAATGAGTATTGCTCTCTCTCAATTTTTCTTTAGCCCTGAAACATACATAAAAGTATTTGGGGTTTCCTCTAAAGAATTATTGAGTGTTAATTCTTAAAAAGAATATTATTGTTTTTGGTAAATACCTCAAGTTAGGCATAAAAATTGAGAAGAACTGTTGTAATTGAGAATCATAATAGTAGAATTATTCGAAATTAATTAGTCTCGTGATTTTCCCTTCAAGTAGAAAGGGTTTTCCAAGTAAATTATTGTGTCCCAGATTGTAGGAATAAAGGTTTTATTCCCAACAATGATCAACAAGATATCTCACAAAAATATATAAGAAATTGAAAGTTGCTTATGGATTTTATCACACCATACTTTTTTAGTAAACTATTATATTATCCATCGAACAAGAAGTAGTTTCAGGGAAGCCTTTGCTTTTATACATGTTTCATGCTATCTACTAATTGTCCGGATCATCTTTTCCTAAAGGGAAAAAAAAAAGTTCGATGAGACAGTAGAAAAGGCTGGTCCTTCAGACTTTATTTACATAACAAGCTTCGTTTGATGCACTCATGCACTTTGCGATAATTCTAGCGTTTATTTTTTATCTTTACATCGGGCAAGGTATCAAAAACACATATATAGTTTTGTCATATGATCTATGCTATGGTTCTGATCTACCATATGCACATACCACCAAATGTGAATATATATCATAAATTATGAACATTAATGCCCAACTTGTGAATATCAACATTCACAAATATTCATATTTTATAGATATATATATTCACATTTTAGATGGTATATACGGACGATGTGCATTGGTTGTGTGCATGTATTGCCCATCTTTTTAGTACTTACAAAAAATTATATTAAGCTAACATAAATATATTACTAAATTATAATATAATTAAGAAAATAACTTCACATATATGACAGTTTTTTTACTCCTAATTTTTGTTTTTGTTCAATTAATAATATATTCGTATGTATGTTTATTTACATTTTTTTCATTTCCGTTTTTATGTTATATTTTTACAATAATTTTTAAAATCTTCAATAGAATGAAATGTATAAATATTCCGTACCATATATATATATATATATATATTCATGGACCGACACACAATGCCATATTTGACACCTATTCCCCAATTAATGTCTTCAAAAGAAACCTATCTGACTCCACCATCATTCAAAGAGTCTCACCTAGGGCATAAATGACAAAACATTATAACTTTCTTGAAATGTAGGCTTTGCTTTGGATGGCAGAAAATGCTAATTAAGAAAAAACTCAAAAATACCAGATGGTTGAGCAGGCTAATAGGTGGAAACCAATATGCTGATTGTTGTTTCTTTTCGATTTGGTGAAAACACAAGACTTGATGGGCTCCACGAAGCTTAAAAAAAAAAAAAAAGCAAAAAAAACTATGTCACGTGTCGGCACAGGATCCGGCCATGCCATTCCGATGTCAGTGTGTCACGTCACTCCCCACATGTGACGTGAAGTCATCATGAAGGCCCACAAGCTTCTAGCATCACGCAAGCCCACATGTGTAATCATCTTGCATCAACATATGATCATGATCACTAAGCGTAATCACGTCCCTTACTTTCATAATGAATTTCATTCTTTAATGTAAATTTAATCCAACGGTTATAAAATTTGAGTAAATTATATTTTAAACATTACAGTTTATTTTTATGGTGGTTTGAAATTAAATCCTATAATTTCAAAAAATTTAAATTAAACCCAAAATCTTAAAACTATTACATATCAAACCTTATATTTTCTATATTTTTCAAATCTCACTTTGAGCTTTTAAAATAATATCAATTTAAACCCTGGACTTCTAGGGTGTGATGTAGGTATTCTTTTTTTGCTTTTGATTGAATGGTTTAAATTGAGATAATATTAAAAAAATTAGACTTTAATGAAACTATATAGTTTAATTTTTCATCATCTTAAACTTTACAATTTAATTTGATTTTTTTTTTTAAATTATAATGTTTATTTTGAAATTATCCCTAAAATATTATTTACAATATAATTTATCCTACGAATTTTAAAAACATATATAAAAAAGTTTCGACCACCGTAATAGAATCATAGTTTTTCCATTACTCCATTAATGGATGGTAAACTTGGTAACACCTCAAATGAAAATTCAAACATTTACAATATAATACATTTGCGCGAAGAAAAAAAAGAGTGATTATTTTAATATCAAAACTAAATCATATACAAGCTAGGCAAATTTGGGATAAAATATTCATTAAATTTTATTAAAGATACACTCCACTCAACATTCCTCACACACTCAAATAAAAAATCAGGCATGCACATATACTATCAAAATAAGAGATCGGTACATTCATCCCACTTATCTTATACTTCCCATGCAAACGAGAAAAAGAAAAGCAAACAAACGGAATGAGATGGCCCTAGGATGAAGCCAAGTACAACAAAGGACCTATGTGGCTCTGTGAAAAATCTTGACGGGTGTAGAACTCCTAAGGTGCTTTTATTCGGAAAGAGCAAACTGAAAAGTCATAATAGAATCTCTGTATTTAAGCTAATTGACTGAGTTGCAAGTCTGTATAACACTGAGAATAAGTGCCAATAATGCAGCCATGAAAGCCAAGATCGTCCAGTGGTGGCTGAAATGGTCGTGAATGACTTGAGATATCCATATCTTCCACTTGTCATCATAGTACATCTGAATTTCGGACCTGACTTTGCTATATGTTTCAGGGTTAGGCACTAAATCAGTGCCTATCTCATTGAAGAGATGAGCCACAAATCTATGGTTTTGAGAAAGTGTGACTGATATGGTTCGAAAGGTTGTTGATCCACAAATTCACATTAATTAATTAAGACCATTAAAGTCTTGTAAACCAAAACTGATTTAAATGTCCTGATGGGCCGCCTTTGTTGGCCTAGTCGGGCCTTCTGGGTTTCTTGAGAAAAATGTTAAGTCACATTTAGGTGCAATATAACCCAAAATGACTTAGTCAACTTACACTTAGAGCACGTTTGGTATACTGTAATAGTTATTACACTGTAATAGGAATCAATATTATAAAGAATAAAAAAAGTTGTAATGTAATAACTATTACCATTCATTTGTTTAATAACAACACATGAATAGAATCCTAAATATGTATTCTATATTTTACTACAACATGATTAATATACGAGTATTGCTTACTATAGGAGTATTAATAATTTTAAAACATTTTGGAGACTTGAATTTTGAATGTTATATATATATATATATATGTGTGTGTGTGTGTGTGTGTGCGTGCGTGCAGAGAGAGAGAGAGAGAGAGAGATAGCAAATTAAAAAAAAAAAAATGGAGACTTGGGTTTTGATTATTTTAACATACTAGCATATAACCCGTGCAAAGTATGGAAAAAACTCTATATAAACACATGCATAATGTGTATATGATCAAAGTATATATTTAGAATTCTTTTATGGAAAATATGTTCCATAAAAATAAATAAAACTAATAATAACAAATAGATGGAATTACACCAACAACAGAAAAATAAAAGGAATTAAATAGTGTATAATAATTGAGAAAAAATAGTTATTTTTAATTGATAAAACAGAAAATAAGTTAGAATCAAGCAAAAATAAAAGATTACCTTAGTTCAATTGTCTCTTAGATCCCCTTGCAGTCATATAAACGTACAAAAATACAAAAATAAAAATAGATCATGATAGAAAAATAAATAAATAAAAAAGGGAAAGAAGTAGAAGAACAAAACTTGTATCAGATTACCATTATTTAGATGTTACGTAAGCAGATTATGGAAGAATGAGGAACCTTCAATTTAACGTGCTCTATTTATCTTCCTTCTATCAAGGAGTATGTTTGTTCATCAAATGATATCTTAAGTGATTATTTACCAATCAATACTTTTCCACTAAAAGAGTACTCCTAACATAGATAATTTGTTATTATCTATTTTTATTTAAAATTGTTTGGCAGTTATTAAATCAAACCACTTAAGAAATTTAAACAACCTATGAATTTTTTTTTTATAATCTTTAAGAAGTCTTCTAATATTAGAAGAATGTCATAATTGTAAGATTTTTAATATGATATTTTATTAAGATATCTTTTAGTAGTAGGAGACTTATTTTAAAGAATTTTTTTATTATCTGTTTTTATTTTAAAGGTTTTTGTTATGATATTTTATTAAGATATATTTTTAATAGTAGGAGACTTATTATCAAGAATTTGTTATTATCTATTTTTATTTAAAAGTGTTTGGCAGTTATTAAATCAAACCACTTAGGAAACTTAAACAATATATCACTTCAGAAATTTAAACAATAGATAGACATGCAAACCACTTAGGAAATCTAAACAACGTATCATTTCAAAAATTTAAACGATAGATAGACATGCCACTTGTCATGATGTGAGACATTCTAGGTTTTAACGCCCATTTTTTTTATTTATATATATATATATAGAGAGAGAGAGAGAGAGAGAGAGAGAGAGAGAGAGAATTTAAAAAAAAAAATTGTAGTTAACTTTGATTTTTCGAATTTTTTATTTATTTTTTTTTAGCTATTACGTCCATTTTTATAAGAAATAGCTATTCCTCATTTTTAAGAATAGTCATTCCTAATGAATAGCTATTCCCTGTATTGAAAGCGTAACCAAACAACCGAATAATTATTCCTTAGGAATAGCTATTACATTACAGGACCTATTACAGTGTACCAAACGTGCCCTTAGTGCTCATCGCTAAATATAGTCCAATTTGTTTTAATAAACATTTGATATGGAACTCAAAACATGCTCGCATAACATACTTATTCAATCAAATCACCATGATCCAAGTATTACATTATAATTCATGAATTATCTAACTTCTTAGTCAAATAGATCTTCTCTAGGAAGTACCCAAGTCTGCATGATGAAACCCTAGATAATTTCTCCACCCTTTATCATCTATGAACCTTAGGATCTGTTTGGATGGTAGAAAAGAAAAGTGGGAAGGTATAAAATGTTAGGAGGATATAAACGTGGAAGGATAGAAAATATTTGTGTTTTCTATCATGTGTGTTGAGTTGAGAGGATTGAAAAAACGAAAAATAGAAATGATTTGTGTTTTCTTTTGTTTGGTTGAGAAGAAAAATAAAAAGATGGAAAAGGTAATTTATATGAATGAACTATTATATATGCTCCTATCTCTACTATAATGTAAAACCGAAACCTTTTTTATTTTTGGTTGACCTTATAATATTGTGCCATATAATCTTTTAAGATCTCATAATTTTACGTCTCATTATTTTAATATATATTTTCTAATTGAATTTATATTTTGTTCTAGAATTAGACCTTCCATTAGAATCTTGACACATCATATTTTTTTTAATAAAAAGAATATATTGTTCCATATATACAAATACAATAATAATAAATGTCTAATATTAGAATATATTCTATATATAAACACAATAAAAGTACATGTCATCTAATAATTATCATAATTATCAATTAGAGAGAAAAAAAAAAAAAAAAAAAAATCTATAATTCTAAGCTTTCCCGTAAGGGGGGCAAAAAAGTCTGTTGACTATAAGCCGCCCACCCCAAGATTTTCTCTCTTGTTATTTGCCCGATTTGGGTGAAAATAAAAAAATAAAAAATTGTGGGCGCGTTGGCCCAGAGAAAAAATCTCAAGTTCCATGAGTTTTCCTTTCCAATTTTTTTACTAAGCAAAGAGTGGAAAACTTGATCAGTTTTTCTTCCTCTTTTCTCTTCTCTCCTCTTTTCTTCCCTCTTTTAATTTTCACCCAAATAATCACACCTTTAATTAAGTTCATCTACATCTTCAGGACTCGATCCTTGTGTTGAACACAACTACAAGTGCTTACATGCAAGTTAAGATTTTATGATTATTTCCATTTCACACACATTACATCAAATTAGAACGTCCAATCAATCACCAATACTTATTTCACACTTACACGAAAACATCATGACCAAAAGGAAAACAAATTTCTACAAAAATCATGGCTAAGTATAGTAATTCTTCAGGTTTCTTTATTTGGCAACAACCGTATGAAAGGCATAGAAAAACCATGTACTTTAGCTAGCTAGACACTTGGAAAGAGAACAACAAATCAATAAAACTTTGTGGAAGCGGTTTGACACATCTTTGGACTATAACAGTACTAGTTATCCACAGACTGATGAGCAGACCGAAGTTGTGAACAAGAGTTTGGGCAACCTCATTCGTTGTATTTCTGGTGGTAAGCCAAAACAATGGAATTTAGCATTGGCACAAGAAGAGTTTGCTTTTACCAGCATGGAGAATAGGTCAACCAGAAATTAGCATTCTCTGTTGTCTACTACTGTCCGCCAAAGCACGCATTGGATTTAGAGCCACTTTGAAACATCCTGGTATGAGTATTGCAGCTGAGAACATGGTAGATAGAACTCCCGCCATACAAGAGGAGGTGTATATAGACACCGCATTTTGTACCCCTTACAACTTGTGTCCCCGGTCCTAATGACGAAAATACTAATCTTTATCAATATGATCAAAATCTTGTGTTAGGAGTAAAAGATAATTTTTAGTGACTAAGGCCTATGAAATCAAGCCTATTTCAAAAGCCCAAATAGCTAAGTCCATTTTTGAGAGCCTAATTAACCGAAAAGCTCAAATTGTCAAAATCCAACCTAAGAAGCGTACGCTACTTTAATACAAGTGTACGCCAGTTAAATACAGATGTAGGCCACCTACATATAGGCGTACGCCACTGCTGTAGAAAACCCTAATTTTTAAAGGTTTTAGCTACAATTAGGGTTGCCTCCTGCAACCCTAATTACCCTCTTCTCCAAGAAACTCTAAATTTACTTATTCTCCAAGAAACACTAGTAGCCTCCTACTACTATATAAAGAGGTTTTCACCTTGCATTCAAAACACACTGGGGAGCCCCCAAAACATGGAGAGAGAAAGTAGGCAGAGAAATTAGAACTCTGAGAGCGTTCTAGAGTTTAGGAATAGTGAAACTTTAGACAAGAGAGTACAGGTAGAAGTAGAATTTAGTAATGGCGAAACCCTGGGCATTTATAAAGAAGAAGGTTATTCTCTAGTTCTTCATACCAGAAGGCTAACCTTTCTCCTTACAAGCTTCAGATCATCAACCTTAGTCCTACTAAGTTTTCTTTTATTCTTCAACACAAAGATCAACAAGAGATTGAGAGACCAGTAAAATACTGTTATACTAGCTTAAAGGAAAATGTATGGATCTTCTCAATGACCCATATTTTCCTCCTTAAATTTAATTCTTTATTTTTTCTTTGTTTTACTTACATTATTGTTTAGTTTATTAGTTCATAGTATTCTTCAAGTTTAGTTATCTTATTATTCTGCTATTCAACTTAATATTAGGCATAATTAATATTTTTTGTTTTAATTCTTCTTTAATTGCATGACAAACCTTTTTACAATTTGAATCTTATAATTTTGGGAATTTATTCTCAATTAATTGATGATTAAACATGCTTGTAGACAGGTAAGAATTCTTTTTCTCTCATCTTTTATTATATTTTGCTTCACATGCTTTGGTTGATATAGTTTCTAGGTTTAAATTGCTTTTGTGTGTTTAGCTTTGATTTCCTTATTAAATGTTTCTTTAGATATAGCCCAATACCATGAAGAAGGCCAACCATTGGCTTGGCGGGTTTCGGTGCCTAACACCTTCCCAAGCACGTACCCTAACTCTGAGCTCAGATCAAGACTAGTAAACCTTAATTTTTATATGGAGTTTATAAATGGTTCTTGCACCTAAACCGGGTGGCAACTCCCTTCTTTGCCCTAAAACTCAATGAGGATTTAGTGGCCCTCACAGATCCCGAGAGGTGCCTCGCAGGCAGCTCACAGTGCACAACCAACTTGAAGCATTTGCTGCCAAGTATAAAGAAGCTGCTAATAAGAAATGGCAAGAAAAAGTGTTCAATGAAGGCGATATAATGATGGTCTATCTGTGAAAGGGAAGGTTTCCTACGGGTACTTACAACAAGCTCAAGGATAAGAAGTATGGTCCTTACCAGATCATCAAGAAGATTAATGATAATGCTTATGTTGTTGACCTTCCAGCTAACATGGCTATTTCTTTTACATTCAATGTGGCTGACGTGTTAAAGTACTTCCCTCCTGATGAACCTATTTATCCACAACCTAACTCGAGGACGAGTTCATTTGAAGTGGGAGGGACTGATGTAAAATAGACGACGCATGCTTTCCTGGAACAGTGAGACAATTACAAGTCGGCGTGCAAGCTTGAAAATTAGAATGTAAAATGGCATTATTAAAAATCATTTTGGCGCCTGATCGGCCTCCAAAACGTCATTCTTTAATGGAGACTAATCAAATTTAATATGAATGAATATGTGTGTGGATGTATAAGGTAAAATGGTAATATATATGGTAAGGTGGGTTTTCGTACCACAGAGAGAGGGGTTTCAAAATAAACATGTAACACTAGAAATTAAATCAAGAAAATGTTTTAGTTGTTTTGAAAACTCACAATTTAAATAAGTAAAGAAACTCAAATCTAAAAATGGCTAGGGCTTTGGATTCCTCAAATTTACTAAGATAAATTAATTCAATTTAAATCCATGGAATTACACAATTGGGGGTTTCACACCCCAAACCCTCAATTGAAACATTTGCAATAAAAACCATTTTTAATAAAATCTAAATTAGAAATACTATTCAATTGTTCATTGATTTAAACACATAATAATAACTATGTTGGAAAAACCTAAAATCAACACTCTCACAGTACAGTAAAACATAATATCCAATGAAATTAAAAGCTCTTAGATTTAATGGAACTAAAATCTCTACTTAACTATGAGAAAAACATGATTGAATCCATGAAAAGATTCAAATCATAGAACCACAAATAACAAGAAGAAGAACAATCAAAGAATAAATCTTAAACAATAAAACTCAAAATGGATTTAAAATAAATTAGATTACCTTATGTGGGGGGCAAAATTAATTAGGATAAGTATAGGGTTAAAAATAAAGTGGAAGCATAGTTGAATTTGATCTTTACTTTACAGTATACTCCATATGTATTTTACAACTTGGTAAACATGATTAGTTCACATAATATCTCATAAATATCTACAAAATATCATATACATGTTCTATTAGGTTCTAACACATTCTAGGCACAAAAGAAAAACTCTATATATGTAAAGGGAAAAGCAACGTGAAAGAGATGGAGAGTCAGAAGGTTAGAGAAGAGACTGAAGAGAGGGAATCTCTCAGAGTGTTTGGTCAATGTATTTTCTTATATTTACAGCTATATTTGATATATTACGGATCTGGATGTGGACGTAGGCAAATTGCTGAACCACCTAAAATTATATGTTTTGTATTCTACTCTATTTTATAATCCAACAATCTCCAATGGACTGAGATTCATCGTCTATGAGGTTTGATGCGGTTCCATTATAACGTGAAAAAATCCCCCCCACACCTTACAAATTCGGATTCCCCCTTAGCCCAAGCAATTTGTCTAGCCAATCATAGTCAAGAAATTACAAGAATAAAACTAAAGAAAATAAAATCTACAAAAAAACTAGAGAGAAAACATTAAGAACAAACAAGAAAAAGAGTTTCTGCTGGCTGTTTTTTTACTAGGCGGCTGCTGCTGCCTTTTTGCTGCCTCACGAATCTTCTTTTTAGGGCTCCAAATGGGAATTAATCCAGCGCATCAAGGAGGAAAGGGCTTGCTGGCCCGCTGCCATGCTTTCCTTTCCTTTCTTTTCTTTTGCTTTGCTTTGCTGCCAGCTCTCTTTCTACTTCATCAAGACTCCCACGTGAGCTCATCAAAGCTCTTTTGGAGCCACAATTCGGTGTGATAGCTTGAAAGAAAGGATAAGCTTTTGGGCCTTGTGGGCTTTAGTGGCATGTGAGCCTTTTGGGCTTGTGGCCTTTAATTTTCTTCTTGTTCATTTTATTTTCAAATATTTATTTGCACCTTAAAACATAACATACAATTTAGACTTTATAAAATTAACATAATGCATATAAAATAAATTATTTTTATACAACGTAGTGAAATAAAAGAAATGCAATAATTTGCATACAACTAAAAATAAAATGCAAAATAATTCTATTAAAAACCTTAGAAAAATGGGTTTAATAAGTCATATTTCATAACTTATCAGCGTCGACGATGGAATTGAGCGAAATTTGGTGAGCTGATTGGAATCGACGCAAGGATCAAAGCTCATCGCCTTTGGCCATGAGCACCATCAGATTTTGAGCAATTTTCTTCGTCTAGGCCTTTAATTAGTTAATTTTTCCGTTTATAGTAATTTTTCCTTTTGGTTATAATTTTCAATTTAAAAATCAAAATAAGGTTCCGCCTGTTTTGTAACATTTCGTAGGATTAGTAGGAGTTGATTTAGCAATTAACTCACTTTTTCCACTTTTGTTAATTTTTCCAATTTCTAGCCTAATTTCGTGTCTATCACGAATTAGAGTCTCTAGAGTCTTCCTAAGGGTCTTCTAGTAGCCTTATGAATCCTTTACTATTTATTATGCTTGTAGCCATCAAGGTAAATCATTTTTTTTTTTTTTTAATAATATTTTAGAAAGAGCTTTTCCCTTAATTGTTCTCTCTTTCTCGTGGATTGAAGGAGTCCTTAGTGGATTCTAAGGCTTTATCACCCAAAGTAAAACGACATGTTCTTCTCTTTGCTATTCCACTGCGTTAGAATGGGTGAAAGAGAAAAAAGAGAGAAAAATGGAAGAGATAGAGAACACATGAAGGCAGAGTAAAGAATTTTAGGAAATGTTTGTATGTGGGTGAGACTATTTTGATTTGTTAAATATGCTGATGTGGCGCGTTATTATTGGAAAGTGTAAAACTCTGTTTTTTAAAGTCACAGTGCATAGTTTACCTACCTAGCACCCTAAACCACAAAAATAAATAAAAAATAAATTTATCTACCACTTTCATTAGATACTCATCATTGACCGCACACAAACTCATGGTTTCATTTGGTGTAATTTCTTTAGTGAAAAGAAAAAAAATTGTTATTTGATTCATGCTTCCACTCACAAAATAATAGTTAGTGCGATATGTGAGATTATAAAAAAAAAAAAAAAAAAAATTGAAGTATGAATAATAATGAAGTATGAATGACGTGAATGTGAAATGTTAAGAAGTATGAATGACGTAAATGTGAAATGTTTAGGTATGAAATCAAAGTTAGATTATTTGAAGATTTTAACAAGGTATTGGTTGAACCATGAGATTTCTATCAGATTAATTAGGCCAAATTATATAATTACCCCCTGGGATTTGGGTCAGTTGTAAATAGATCCCTTAGGGTTTTGATTTTGCAATATAACCATTGAGGTTTTTAAATTAGTGAAATTGACCCATCTAAGTACATATATGGTCGATTTTGTTAAAAGAAATTTGTCACTATAGACACCCTATTTTGCCACCTACATTCCATTCATAACATGCATGGGAGTTTTAAGGACTAAAAATCCAAAAAACGGACCCTAACACGGATATCTATGCACGTTTAAGGTTTTCAATCCCAATTTATTATGGGCATCCGATTGATATGAAAATGCATTCACACGAATCCTTAGGTCAACGCGATCACAATGACACGACTTACACTCAATTTGGACTCCGGGCGTTTCGATATGGAAATCCATGCATTTCTAGGGTTTTGGCCCTATTTTTTATAGGCATCCGATTGACATGAAAATGCATTCACACGAGTCCTTAGGTCAACGCGATCATAACAACACGACTTGCATTCAATTTGGACTCTAGGCGTTTCGACACGGAAATTCGTGCATTTCTAGGGTTTTGGCCAAATTTTTCTTAGGACATCTGATCGACACCAAAATAATTTTAAATAAGTTGTTAGGTCAACACGATCAAAACGACATGTCATACACTCAAATTGGACCACAAACGAGAAAGTTATCGCTAATCGAAGTTTTAACGTTTCAGGTTCGCGTTAACTTAAATGTGCATGCATATATAGGATTATATCTCACTCATGCATACCAAAAATACTTTTGGAAAGGCAGAAAAATTAGTTTTTCTGCCCATGCACGTTCCACAATGCATGGCCAAAAGAGGTAAGTTGAAAAAAGTAAAAAAAAGAATGTTTTAAATAACCCAAAATGCAGTGCTGAACGGCACTCTAATTTTTCAAAACAGTGTTGGCCGGTACTCATTTATTTAATCCTAGTGCCGGCCGGCACTAGGACTTTAAAACACAGTGCCAGCCGACACTGTGGCCCTGGACCACTTTCTGCACTTTTTTTTTGTCTTTTTTCCAGCAAAGGGGGTCAAGGCATGACTGGCATGCACGTGAGGCAGCTGGTGGGGGGCAAAAAAGCAGCCTCTTCCACCCCTTTTTAACCCTTTGACACCCCCCTCCCCCCCCCTTTCTCTATAAATACAACCATGGTCTTCATGACAAAAGGGTTGAAAGATAGAAAGAAATTGGTAGAGAAAAGTTGGTAGAGAGAAGTAGGAATTTAGTGCCGACAATTCACTTAAAGCAAAACTCTCCTCTTCAAAGTTCTAAAGCCCTTGAAGGTTGAGAAATCTCACTCTTCATTGTCTTTCGAATCAAGATTTGGAAAACCTTTGCACTTAAGTTTTCTTAAACCAAAATTCCTTCCCAAAAGCCTTAAAGCTTTTGAAGGTTGATAAAATCAATTTGATTTTGTTCACCCTTCATTATCTTTACCACTTAGGTTTGGAATTATTTTTCCACCAACCCACATACTCAAACACTTCTTAGGATTACCCATACAACCCACAAATTGTATACACATCCTTAAAGTCATTGAGTCACAAAGCTCACAACCACACAAGTTGTGAAGCACATACTTGACTTTAATTTTGTTTTGCATGCGAGTTAGTTCTCTAACCCTTATGCTTTAATTTTTATGTGCTTACATTATGCTTTAATTTATTGATCTTATATTATGTTTTAATTTCTTGTGTTTATATTTACAAGTTCATTATGATTATGTGTTTAAGCTTACAACTATAACATGAACATCATATTGCAACCAACATAATAACAACATGGACAATTAAAATTAATTTGTTTGCACAACATACACATACATGCATTGACATTACAACATGTTTGGCCATTTTTAATATAAGAGAACCGATGTAAATCGGGCAAAATGGGGTGCCTACACCTTCCCATTTTGTAACCAAGCCTCCGAACCAAAACCTTGGTTTGCATACATAGTGCCTTACAACAACATTTGATTTTCTTTTTACATAGATTGTAACTAGGAAATTCATTTAATATTATTCTTAGATTGTATTCTAGGGGAATTTTATTTGTAACATTTTTACATACAAATTTTATTTGGCAATTGTACAAATTCTATAATGGAATAAAAGTGGATTATACTATTCTTATCTTTGAGTTTTCTTAGTTTTTCTCTTAATCAAATTAAGTGGCGACTCCACATACAACATTGGCACACCGACTTTCGATTTAAAGAGTCGGTTATTTTTTTTATGTACTTTTCCCCACATTTGAGACACGCTACCTATCTATTTCCAAACGGAAACCAAAATCACTTGAAACAAAATTTGGGATTTTTGCTTCAGGTTTGAGAAAAGGGGCGAGGTTCTCACAGTCACGTGCATTACATGTGACCACTTTATAATAAAAAATTCATTATTATAAACCCAAGTGCAATGCATGTGACAAATTTTATTAGCAAAATTGACAAAAAAAATTAACTTAAAAGGGTTAATTTCACCAATTAAAAAACCTCAGGTGGTTATATTATAAAATTGAAACTCCAGAGGGTCAGTTTGCAAATAACTCAAACCCCAGAGGTTGATTATCCAATTTAAACGATTAATTGTGCAACGTTATCGTTCTTCAAACAATAAGAACCAAAAACATGATACACGTTAAATAGCCTTTATTTTAGTAGCAAGTTTAGTATAAAGTCTTGCGATAAATGTTTCTATCTTTTGCATTACGCATGGTATCGAGCATAAGTAAAAATGCTATGGTTTCATTTGGGGTCATCAATTTAGGGAAAATATATATATATATATATATATAGATATATATTTGTTATTTGATTCATGCTTCGAATTGCACCTGTATAAGACAAAAATTTGAAAACCAATTACAAATTGCCACGTTAAATTTAGTGACAAATCCTAAATTTACATATGTCACTAAATTAATTAAATTAAATATCAAAGAGCAAATTAAATGGTACCATGTGTCATTAAATTGGCAAATTAAAAATTGCCACGTATCACTTGGACCCACAAAATCAAGATAAGTGTTTCTTCCTAGGACACTTATACTTGATAATTATCTCTAATAAAAGTAAATAAAGAAGGAGATAAATATCAATGAATCTTAGTGGGACTCTTAGATTTTTGGCCAATCAAAATTGATCATGTATCTTCTAAAGTACTAGTTTCATGTGGACTCTTCTTTACGAGACCACTATAAATAGAGGCATTCCCTAGCTCTACCAAAATTGCTCCAAGAGTATTTGAAGAATGCTTGAAGATTCGACTCCAAATTCGAAGAAATTCAAAGAACACTCGAAGATCCTTGGAAAAACATGAAGAAAGAAGAATTTCTAAACAAGCCGAAGCCTAGAAATTTGTCGATCAATTCAGTTCAATCCAAAAAGTATGATTCGTAAAGCTCTCGAGTCGAAGTCAAGATTAAAGAGAATAATCAGAAGGAACAATGAGATTGTAATTAATCAACTACCTTCAAATAAATAAAACTTTGTTGCAAATTATTTTCATTCAATTACAAATTGAAAAATTTATTGTCTACAACACCAAAATTGGAGAAACGATGTTACTGAAGTTAGTGTGATATGTGAGATTATAAATTTTGGACACAGTTTAACTACAAACCAATTTGTAACCATCTTGTTACAATCTACTACATGACAATTCATAAGATCATCCACCATGAGTCATGTAACTTGTTTAAATAATATATGTAGACAAGGCCGGTTCTGAGATTTGGGTGGCCCAAGGGACAATTCCTGTTGACCACTTACTATTAGATATTAAAAAATAAAAAATAAAGGTCCATTTAAAAAAAAAAAATTAATGCAAAATCAAGATTATATTGTGTTTTTAGGTTGAATTACATAAAAATAAAATAAAATGAAGTAAAATATAACCTCGATTATGGTCCTTTATAATTAGGATGACTCGAATCAAAAAAACAATTTCTCATTGCAAGGTAATTTCTGGATATCGGGATTAAGAATTAGAAATTTGTCTTTGTACTTTTGCTAGCCAGTGACCTTTTGTTTTGTTGAGACCAAATTATGTGTTTGTGACATTGTGTTGCCAAAAAAATTTGTTTATGATTTTATTTATACTTTTGTTTGGGATTAATACGTTCACAATTTTTGGAGGAATAAAGAAAAATAATTGATTACTGAACAACAGAATTAAAAGAATGTAATGGATTTAATTGAGGAAATCTTGACCTCTAAGTATAGGTTTTTCGAGGAAACCCAACCTCCCAAAAGTCTAAAAGACTACAAATATTTTTATTTTACTTTTAAAATACAAATATTTTTTAAATGATTTTATTTTTCGAGAACTAAAGCGAAATTTATACAACTCCATCTAACATCCCAAAACAATAAAATAGAACTCCACTATGCTAAAAACAAGGGACAATTACTTCCAATTTTGAGATATATATATCACTTAAAAATTCTACCCACTATCCAAATATACAGATAACCAAACTACTAAAATAAATAAAGTGGACCATTATGACTACTACTCCAAAAAAATAAAACTCATTAATCAAAGACTAACATAAAAGATACTGGATAATTCTAAGCAGTATCAAAATAACATTAAATTAGGAAACAAACTCAATAATCTCACTTTCTACTCTTACACGCTACCTGCTACAAATGAAGTATGAATTCTGTTTCATGCATGCCACCTGCCACAAATGAAGTATGAACTCTGTTTCATGCACGCCACCTGCCACAAATGAAGAATGAATTCTGTTTCATGCACGTAACAGTTTAATAGTTTGTTATCTATTAGTCCATATCTAAATTTGTTGGTCTGTTGCCAAATGAATAATTTTTTTTTTTTTTTTATGTATACTAATATTTTTTTTTTATGTATAATATTTATTTATTATTTATTATTATTATTATTATTTTTCATTTGGCTGCCCCAAAGGGGGGTTGCCCAAGCCCAAGGGCTTGGGGGGCTTACCCCCAATCGACCATGCATGTAGATGACTTATGAGTTATAACATAGTGAGTTGTAGTAAGATGGCTACAAATCAATTTATCGTTAAACTCTGTTTATAAACATTTACTAATTAAAGAAGAAGTATGAATGACGTTAATGTGAAATGTTAAGGTATGGAATTATAGTTAGATTATTTTAAGATTTTTACAAGGTATTGGTTGAACAATGAGATTTTGATCAAATTAATTATGCAACGTGATCTTGCTTCTTACAATAAGAACAAGAAATGGGATACACGTGAAATAATCTTACCTATGTAGCAAGTTTGGTATAAAATCTTGCTTTAAATGTTTTATCTTTTGCATCAAGCCTGGTATCAAGCATAAGTAAAAGTGCTTTGCTTTCATTTGATGTCATTTCTTTTTGAAATTGAAAGGAATATATATATATATAGCTATTTGATTTTTGCTTTGACTACATCAAAATTGAGAAACGATTTCATGGAATTCAAAGAATAAGAGTTAGTGCAATATGTAAGTTGTAAATTTCTACCAATTAAAGGAGAAGTATGAATAAGGTAAATGTGAATGTTAAGGTATGAAATTATAGTTCGATTATTTAAAGATTTTGACTAGGTATCGGTTGAACCATGAGATTATAATTGAAATAGTTCAACATTTTTTTTGAGTAATGCATTCCAAACATTAACTATTTGTCTCCTTCATTCACTTGTCAAAAAAAAAAAAAAATTAATAATAAAAGGTCATTGAGCTTAATGGATTACTGAAATGAATATAATCGTCCCTCATTACTCAAACTGCCCATAGGTGCGCCGGATCAGATCCCAGGACTTTTGTACAATGACGAGAAAGTGGCAATAAGTTGATTCAATTCACAATGGCTAATGAAAATTCCTTTTGCATTGTACTAATATTGTTGCAGAAAAGAGAGGACACAGAAAATTGTGTTTACTGCGACCTTGCTTTGCGAATTGTGATATTAAATCATAAAATAGGCGACATATTGAGTCAAGTTACTCAAGTATATATTCATCATTAAACTTGATTACATATAACAAGTAACAGACATCACAAACAATCTCTAACACAATTATTTTCCAATCCACACACATTACATCAAATTATAAATTACAATCACACTGACTTATTTTAGACTAGCATGAAAATTTCAAAACCAAGGTAAACAACTTAATAAGATGATGTGGCCTTGGGATGACGCATGTGAAATTATGACTTGTAGAATTCCTATGCCTGTTTATTTGGAAACAACCGTCTGAAAGGCATAGAAACCATGTACATTAGCTAGCCACACACACTTGGAAAGAGAGCAACTAAATATAAGTTTACCTTTTGCATGTTAAGTTTCTAGTTAAATTCTTACAGAAGTCATCGCAGGGTCCCGGAGGAGGGTGGGCTGCATACCAAGTCTGAGTGAAGTC
>BKZX01028426.1:0-11768 GCA_014362285.1 Fagus crenata
GTTTAGTGATGTATGAGTTTGAATCTCGAAAGATAGTAAAGTTGGGGTGATGTGGTGAGGGAGAAAGAGGATGCTCTATTGGTGCTTCCAAAAACAGAGAAAAACATATGTTGAATGTATTCTAGAGAAACTTAGTGTGTAGGAGTTGAGAAACTAAAGTTGGCTCTCCCCTTAAATCTAGGACCTTATTTGGCTTTTGTAGCATTTTAGAGGTACTGCCAAGATCCTATTTTTCAAGAGAAAGTATACTTTGAGCGGTGGGTATTTGGCCGAGCTAGAACCTTGAACAATGTGATTTGTGGGAAGTTTGGTCTTTTCAAGCTGGTTCCACACTAATAGGCCCGACATTTGGAACCTTCTAAGGATATCCGCATTGCAAAGAAATCCCAAACTAAAAGAAAAAAGAATTTTGTTCCAACTTTCCTATAGAAGCACATCCATTTCCACGTAGGTCTCCATGGGAAAAGCAATTTGAAAATCTAAATTATAGTGCTCAACATGATTGTTGATTTGTAGAGAAATAGAAGGATTGCTTTAACTTTGGAAGTAGTTCTCAAGATGTTTAGCGGTAATGTACTGGGGATAGCTTGTAGTGGCATTGTCGGGATTCAAGATGTCTCTATGAGTGTCTTTTTAGACTTGCATATACTGACCCCGATCTTATATGGCTCCTTTTCGAAGATGTTTACTACTGTATGAAGAGGAGCGATTTGCATTCAAGACGCATCTCAAATTAATCTTTGATTTCTCAAATTCTGACCATATGAAAACGTCTCCTCTTAAGTGTCAATCTTTAACGCACTAGGGGCATATTCTAAATTGTTTCCCCAAAAGAAAATTAGCTTTACGTGTATTTAGTCATAACAATTTTAGTCGTCTATTGATTGTTAAAGTCCAATAGACCTAACTCAATCTCAGAAAACGTCTTGAGAGATGAGGATTGTCCATGGCTTATTAATTGCACAACCCAAGAATACTTGGTCAATGTGGGACAAGACTCTCACTTTAATATGTCCCCTCACGTGTGATGGACCAACCAAACACGTGGACCATAATAAGGTGGGAGATCTGCCCAACACCCAAAGGGTGGCTCTGATACCATGTTAGAAAAGCTTTAGAGAGAGAATTTTGGAGATAAAATCTCTTGTATATTCTTGACTGTATAAGAAGAACAATATGATCTGGTATTTATAATTACAATTAACCAAAACTAATTCTAACAAACTGTAACAGTTCTTCTAACAAACTATTAATCAGTTATTGAACACGTGCATATCAAGTGGATAAGGTTGAGTCTTTGACTAATAGCTGTCCAGGTTTGAGTCCACGTGTGTAGCTCATGGAAAGATAAGTCAATGTGCGTTTTATGCTTCTAACACTTGCGTTTAGGGATTTGTCTAAAACCCAAATCATCCTTATATGCTTACATCCCCCCGCAAGCTAAAGCGGCTTAAAAGGAAGCAATAGATTGTCACGAAGATGTTGGAAGCTACTAGATGGAAGACATTTGGTGAGAATATCGACGAGTTGATCAGTCGTGGAAACAAATTTGACGATAACATCATGACGGACAACTTTCTCTCGAACAAAATGGTAGTCAACCTCGATGTGTTTGGTTCAAGCGTGAAATACCAGGTTGGAAGCCAAGGCAAGGGAGGAGAGATTGTCACACCAAATGAGAGGAGGATCAGGCAAGAAAAGCCCCAAATCCTTGAGTAACATTTGAATCCAAAAAACCTCAGTAGTAGCGGAAGCAAGACTTCGATACTCCACCTCAGTGGAGGAACGAGACACCGTGCACTGCTTCTTAGAGACCCAAGTAATGGGTGTTGAACCGAGAAATACCACATAGCCAGAGGTAGAGTGACAGTCAAGAGGGTCACCAGCCCTGTCAGCATCAACGTAAGCTTGAAGACAGAGAGACTCGGGTTGAAAGAGGAGGCCACAATGGAGAGTGCCTCGAAGATACCATAAGATTTGTTTGGCTACCATCAGATGAACATCAGTTGGTGCATGCATGAATTGACAGACTGGATTCACGGCAAAGCTAAGATTAGGCCAAGTAAAGGTTAAGTATTGTAAAGCACCCACGAGAATACGGAAAGAAGTGGGGTCGGAGAGAGGGCGGCCTTGGGTTTGGGTAAGCCTGATGGTGGAGGAGTATGGGCTAGAGCTAAGTTTACAGGTTAGCATGTTGAAGCGAGTGAGAAGATCTGTGGCATACTTGGTTTGATGAATAGAAAAACCATGGGTGTGATACTGAAGTTAGAGGCCAAGAAAATATTGAAGAGGACCAAGATCTTTAAGTTCAAAGGTGTGCTTTAAGTTGGAGATAAGGGTGGTAGTAAGAGTGGGAGAAGTGCCAGTTAGAATGATGTCATCGACATATAGGAGAAGGTAATGGGTATTAGGACTAGATTTGAAAACAAACAATGAAGGATCATCAATAGATGCAGTGAAGCCAAGTGATTCAAGTTGAGTGGTGAATCGTTCAAACCAAGCCATGCGGGCATGTTTGAGACCATACAAGGATTTGTGGAGCTTGCATACAAAATTGGGCTTTAAATGATCAATAAAACCTTGAGGCTGAGCCATGTAGACATCTTCTTTAAGAAAGTCGTGAAGAAAGGCATTGCTAATGTCGAGTTGATGAAATATAGAATGATGGGTGACAACAAGTAGTAAAATACAGAAGAAAGTTGAGCCAAGTATTGTTTGGAGGAGAAGTATCAGATGAGGTGGAAGTAGTGGAAACTGATTTAGAAAATGGAAAGGATTCCTTATTGAAAATAACATGTCTAGAAACAAGGAGTTTATTGTGAGTGGTGTCAAGACAAAGATAGCCTTTAGAGTGTGTGGCATAACCTAAGAAAATACACTCTTGAGATTTAAACTCCAATTTATGTTTGTTATAAGGTGTGAGAAGAGGAAAACAAGCACATCCAAATGTTTTAAAAGAAGAATAATTTGGAGATGAACCAAAGAGAATTTCCCATGGAGAATGAAAATTAATGGTAGCTATAGGAACTCGATTGATGAGAAAAACAGAAGTGGCAAATGCATAAGGCCAATAGGATAAGGGAAGATAGGACTAAGAGATTAAAGATAAGGTAGTTTCAATGATGTGTCGATGCTTTCACTCGGCTACACCATTTTGTTGAGGTGTATGAGGGCAAGTGAATTGATGAAAAATGCCATTAGTAGAGTAGTATTGTTGAAAGGCAGTGTCAGTGTATTCACCCCCACAATCTATCCTAATTACTTTGAGTTTGTGATTAAGTAATGTTTAAATGGTGGATTTGAAATGCATAAAGGTGGAAAGAACTTGAGACTTGTGTTTTAAAGGAAAGAACCAAGTGAATTTAGAGAAATCATCAATGAAAGACACATAATATCTAGTACCATTGATAGAAGTAATAGGGGTTGGTCCCCATACATCACTTTGTACAAGTTGAAGGGGAGCAGTAGATTTGGTACATGAATTGGGAAATGGAAATTGTGTCATCTTTCCTAAAACACAATGTTTACAAAAGGAAGTAGAAGTAGATTTAGACTTTATATTATTGACTGGAAGAGAAGAAAGGACAGTCTTGAGAGTGTTGGACTTGGGAGAACCCCACCTTGAGTGCCATGTAGAGGAAGATGCTTGAACTCCTACACAAGCAGTCTTGACAAAGGGCTGGAAAGAATGTTGAGACTTGAGAATGACCGAAGAAGAAATGGATTTGTGCTTGAATGGATCACCATAGATGGGATACAAGCCAGCTTCATTGAGGCCCTTGTAAAGGACTCTCCCCGAAGGTATGTCATAAATAGAGAATTGAGTGGCATCAAAACGAAAACGACAATTGTTATCTTTGAAATATTTAAAAAATGATAAAAGATTGGATTTCATGTTAGGGAGCCTAAGAGTATGTCTAAGATGGAAAATGTGTTCAGAAGCATTGAGTTGAGCATTACTAATGTGTGTAATAGGTAAAGTTTGGCCATTACCAACAGTGACTCCATCAGTGCCTATGTATTCCTTGGCTTGCTGTATGTTGGCTAAGTCTGGAGTAAAGTGGTCTGTACCTGTTGTATCAGAAACCCAGCAATTGGAGGTAGAGGCATTTGAAGAAAATGCCATGGCTGCAAGTTTTGTAGGAGGATGTTTGCCTTGGAAAGCAAAATCCATTCTGTGGTAACAGTCAAGGCAGTGTGGCTAATCTTGTAGCAGATTTGGCAAGTTGGCCTATGTGAAAATTGAGAAGAATTAAACTGAGTTGAGTTTGATGAACCTGAACCTGAGGAACCTCCTCCCCTGTTGAAATTTCTACCTCCACGACCACCTCTATAAGAATTAGATTGACCTCCTCTTCCTCCTCTGTTATGATTGAAATGAGCATTGAACTGTGACATGGAGGAGTTGGTGTTGGGTCTTAGTCCTGTACCAATCATAGCTAAATGTAGAGACTCTTTGGAAGAGTCAGAGTTGAGCCTCAAAGATTTCTCCTCTACAAGAATCAGAACATGTAGTTCTTTAAAACCAATGGAATCATTTCTAGTCCTCATGGCTGAGCAAAAAGGATAGAACTCAGTAGGCAAGCCATCTAGAACAATATGAAGTAATTCTTCATCTTCTACAAAGACTCCCATAGCTTCAAGTTTGTCTTTGCATTCTTTAATTTTCTGCATGTATACATTCACGCTGACACTATTTTTCTTGATGTTCTGCAGTTCACATTTGAGGGTTAGAATGTTAGATCTTGAAAAGGAAGTGAAGCACTTCTCCAAAGTATCCCAAACACCTTTGGCAGACTTCTAGCCAATCACAAGAGCAAGTGCTGGTGGAGATAAAGTGGCACTGATCATAGAGATAAGAGCTTGATCTTTGGTATCCCATAGAACAAATTCTGGATTCACGGTAGAGGTGGGTGAACCATTTGTATCTCAAAGATACATCTCAGGACAAGTTATGAGCCATCTACAACATCAAGTAATTTGTAGGCTTTGAGAGTGGAAGTGATTTGAAACTTCCATTGGTGATATTAGAGAGTAAAATCATAGGGGTTGAGTTGGTATTCATGGCTTGATAGGAAGAAGATAAGAGAAGAAGGTAGATGAAGTAGAGGAATTAGTAAGGAAGTTTTCTGAGAGAAAAGTAATTAGTTAGCTATGGCAGAATCGGTCATGTTCTGATACTATGTTAAAGTCCAATAGGCCTAACTCAATCTCAAAACGATGCCTTAAGAGATGAGGATTGCCCATGGCTTATTAATTGCACAACCCAAGAATACTTGGTCAATGTGGGACAAGATTCTCACTTTAATAACAATGGGTTGTTAGACATGGACATTCCTTGATTATATTGCTCCATTGTTAGTTTGTAGAATCAAGTGGTATACAAAAGGAAAAAAAAAAAAACTTTCATAAGGCCTCAAATTTGAAATTTCTCTTTGTCTGCATTTAATATTTCTAGCAAAAATTTGGTAATCCAAATAAAATGTTTATTTTTGTCAATTCTTTAGTGCATGATCATGTTAAATAAGAATGAAAGTACAAAACTAAAGGTTGCTCTAGCCAAATGGTGGAACACAAGTAGAAACACAGCTCTATCTAACAAATAGTTAAAAGAGAACAATTGCAAATAATAAACTCACTAGACAATAAGGAAAAAAAAAAAACAGCAAAATGTAGGTAATCCCAACTTAGTAATGGAACTCTGGGAAAAACATAATTAAAATAAAATATGTCTAATTGAAACTCTAAAGGAAATTAGTCTACTCCTCAAAGCATCTTATGTAGCTCTAGCTAGGGCAACTAAGTCCACTCTTCATGCGATCCAACCAGTAGAATCTTCTTTATTCTGCAAAACGTAGGTAATAATCAGAAGGAGGTAATAATAATAATTTAGAATATGCCCTAATTATTTGGTACTGCAACTAAACAATGGAGCTACCCCTTTCAAAATATTTTTTCCTTGACCAAGTAGTGGTTTAGAATTGAACAGAGTAGAGAAATTTCTTCTAACACTAGAGCATAAAGCAGGGTTATTAAATGAAGTCACATAGTAGGGAGCCTATTTACTCTCTTGTATAGCTTCCATAAACATGAAAGCTTATGCACCCATTAGCACAAGTAATGAGCCTCATCATTAACACAAAAAATGATGATGTAGAGTATTTTCTAACTTATTAGTGTAGAAGAATATACCTTGAATCACTATTTGCATCCCCTAAATTCTTCTTCAACCGACTCTTCCATGAGCATTCTTCTTGGATCTTCTCACCTTATTGCGTTGTTCTCCATAAACCATATTCACTATCCATTTGGGTCTTTCATGTGAGAACACAAGATATCCCATACCCAATCCAAACATGAATCCACATCCATACCCCAACAATACGACTTTCCAATGAAACCCATTTTCAAACTCAAAATCATCTTCTTGAATGGTTGATGTTGGCTGGGGTTGTTGTCCCTTATCATCACCACAAGCTTTTGTCAATGGGAATCCACATAACCCCAAGTTTCCATTGTAAGAATCATTTGTAAATGTATTGAACTGTTTACCTTGAGGTATTGGCCCCACAAGATGATTTTTTGATAGATTTAAAACTTCGAGTGATGTAATTTCTGTCAATTGTCTAGGAATTTCCCCTGTGAGCATGTTTGAGGAGAGATCTAACCATTCAAGATTAGTTAAATTTCCAAATAATGGAGGCAAATGACCTGTAAGATTATTGTGTGAAAAATTAAGTCCCTTGAGTGACCTAAGCTTTCCAATTGACTTCGGAATTTCTCCTTTGAAACTATTGTTGGAGAAATCAATGGTTGTGAAGAGAGTTTGGATTTTCACTATTTCAATAAAAATCCCTTTCATGGCCACCATCACAGAATCTTGATAATATCTATCACCCATATATTTCAATTCACCTATGTATGCATTCGCATTTGTCATGGCTTTTAAATGCTTGAAAAAATTTGTTGGCAAAAGACCATGGAACTCATTGTGAGAGAGGTCTATGATTCGTAAATTAGGGAATGGGAATTTGGTCTTGGGAATGCCAATGACACCATGAAATTTGTTTGATCGCAAGACAAGAACCCGCAACTCTGGAAGAGTTTCCAACCAACGAGGGAAAGTGCCATTAATCTTGTTGTTACCAACATCTAGAACTTCCAACTTTCCGCAATTGACCAATGATCGTGGCAATGACCCTTCTAATTGATTTCCATTGAGCTTAAGACTTCTCAAGTTATTGCCCTTGGAAAATTTTGTTGGGATGTTTCCATTAAGATTGTTACTTTGCAGATTCAGATCTATGAGAGAATCACTCAAGTTTCCCAAACATGGGGGAATCATGTTACTTAATTGATTGTAAGACAAATCAAGGTACTCGAGGTAATTGAGATTGCAAATCAAGGAAGGGATCTCTCCATTCAAATTATTCTTGGAGATTGAAAAGAATGAAGTGTCTAACGAAGGAACTGGAAGTGCTCCTTGAAGCAAGTTAGAACGAAGATCAAGAAACTCCAAGTTCTTCCATGGAAAGTGTCCTATACTTGTCAAGGAGTTGTATGAAAGATTCAAATAATACAATGATTCCTTCCCCACCTCTAATAACCACGTCGGAATATTGCCTTTGATTTGGTTGTTTGAAAGGTCTAAACCTTCTAAATGTTTTGCGGTTCTTAAAAAGCGTGGAATTTCCCTTAAGTTGGAAGACGAAAACCATAATTTGCGAAGTTTGGGCAAGATATCAGTGGCATTGGTGAAGGTGTTCAACGATAGGAGAGGGTTATGTGAAAGATCAACATATGCAAGACTTTTGAGGTTTGAGAATATTTTTGGCTCCACATTACCACTTAAATTATTGAAGGAGATATATAGATACTGAAGGCTCACAAGTTTGGAGATTGACATTGGAAAAGGGCCATGTAACTTGTTTTCAATCAAGTTAAGATAAACCAATGCGTTATGCTTGAATTCACCAATACACCCCGTGAGTTGGTTATAACCCAGATTTAAGTAACGCAAAGATGGTATGGAATACACCCAAGATGGTAATGTGCCATTAAGTGAGTTTTCATATAAGATGAGAGATTCTAGTTGACTTTTGGAAAACATATTTGAAGATAGGTCTGGAAGCGCTATGAAGTTGTTGTATGAGAGATCTAACTCAGTCAGTCTTTCAGAGTTTAGGAGGGACCACGGAATCTGACCACCAAAGTTATTATTTGCAAGGTCCAAATAAGTGATTTGTGTGAGGTTAAGAAGAACTATTGGATATGACCCTATGAAATTGCACCCACGGAGGTACAATTCTTTTAAGGACATAAGATTGCTGATTAAACTAGGTAAGTCGATTGCGAATCTAGTATAAGAGAGATGCAAGGACTTGAGAGGACTACTCCAGTTATAGTTTGGAAGGGAACCTGTAAGATTGTAGTTGAAAACTACATCGAGCATCTGAAGGTTTGGGAGGTGGAATATATTATCTGGCAATCTCCCAATCAATTCACAACGAGAAAGACTAAGAGATGTCAAAGAAGAAGACAAATTCTTGAATGAAGCAGGTGAAACCAAAGACATATTAACCCAATCCAAAAAAAGTTCATTTAGATGGGTTAGGTTTTGAATAAGCCTTTTCAAACTAGGCGTTTCTATTATCAAGTCATAATTCCAAGAGAGATCTAATGAAACCAATTTGGATAGGTGGGAGATTTGGGATGGGACTTCACCAGCAATACCGGAATGAGTGAGGTTGAGATGCGTCATGTTTGCAAACCAACCAAACTTAGATGGAATTGTGGAGTCATTGAAATTGTTGTAAGCGAGATTGAGTTTCTAGAGATGGCGAAGAGAGAAAAGGGTGCTATTAGGATGGATGGGACCTTGAAGCCCACTGCAATTGAGGTCGATGCCGATCACATGACCTGTCATCTTATCACACGTGATCCCATCCCACCCACAACAATCTGTGCCGTTTTTCCAATAATTCATCTTCGGATAATGGGCCATTCCATATAGTTCACAAAGATGTGAAACAAAACTATCATTAGAAATGGAAAAGGAGTTCTTGAATTGGAGCAAAGCAGAGGACTGATCTGAATGGCATAAAGGCATTGATGAAGGAGAAGAAAAAGATGAGGAACAATTAACTGGAGAACGCAAGAAGTGGAGAAAAAGGACAAGATATGTCCACAATAACCGCCTCATATTTCCTTTAAGAAATCAGAAATAATAATATATTTTGGGTCTTTTAGGAGGAGATAAGTATTGAGATGGCATTGATAGATATTTATATGCTGCCCAGTGAATAGAAGACTCTCTAACCATCAATACCATTCTAATCCCTCATGTTTAGCGTATTTTATGGGTTGGACTCTTTGAAATTCTAGCTGTGGCACAATTTTCCAATCTTTGTACTAATGTGTGGCATTGGCATGGTTACAAGACTTTAATTCTGAAAATGTAAGCAAGTCTTTGGAAAGAGAGTTGGAAAATTATGGTCTTGTCACTTTTGGGTCAATCTATTAACTACCACTAGTCGTAAACCCGTGCGATGTACGGGAAAACTATTAAAAATAAGATCTAAAGATATATTGATTTATTTATTTATTTATTTATTTTGAAATTTTAGATGATATGAGTCGGAAGATTGTTTCAATCATTAAATACCACAATCAAACTACAGATGATCAATCCACAACGCTATAGCACAACTCTTACAAAATTTTGAAGGTTCGGTAAAATTTGAAAAGGAATACTCAAAATTGCTTATGTATCAATAAACCAACAAAGTGACATTGCAACTGTTTTGATAATCAAGGATTATGGGAACAAAGATCCTTCAAGAAGGCAACAATTTTTTAGGATTAAAGTCCTCCAACTAAGTTATTCAAGTGAGTTAAGAATGAATCCATGGAAAACTGAATTCCATAAGATTTTCATCAAGATCGATAGCTATATTAGGTGGAGATGTCTCTCTTTACCTCTTAATTAGGCACCACCAGAACCATACTTCTTACTAAACACAATCAATTGAAGCTTGTCATAACTTGCAAGCACACCAGCACCGACAATGGGACAGAGGATATTTGTACCAACTCCCTTGAATAGTATAAGAACAATAATATTGCGATATACTCTTGCACACTGTACAGAGAGTTTGTATACAAGTAGATGACAAATTATACATATCTTCTACTATCTATTTGAATTCAAACGACTACAACTAATTATATTTTAATTTAAACTATCACAACCAATCCTATCTTTATCTTTTGAAACTAATGATAATGATAAGGCAGACTTATCACTTGTTGAATTGAAATAGGATTAATCAATTGTGGGCGATGTCGTGCTTGGTTTGGGTTGAGATACAGACTTGTCTTTGGACAGCTTGGGACACGTGACAACTGCATTCTCAATAAATAGGGGCACTCACCCGATACCATAATTTGTGATAATTTGACAATATGACTTTAAGAAATTCAAGTAATTAGCAATTTCTACTCTTTTTACTGTTATGCCAAATTTCTTTCTAATGCTTTCGATGTATCTGTTGATGTGTAGATAGGACCAAATTGGACAAATATGCACATGAAAAAACATTCACGGACCTACATCAAAAGGGAAAATAAATGTCAGTGTAGCACAAATAAAATAATATAACAAAAGTATGTCTTTTAAGATTAAAAAGTTTTCATATTGCAAAATACATCATGCTTATGTGACAACTCCAATAAATAACTTAGGTAATAGCAAGTTAAGGAGTAACAATAGGTTTCACTTAATTAAATTATCAGTAAATTATCATTTTCTGACAAATGATGAAAGGATATGATTGAGAAAAAAAAAAAAAAAGAATTCAACATGTGACCAGCTACGATTTAAGATTTATTAAAATGCATTACAAATGCCATGCCCCTCCCAGAAGCATATGGGACTTGCTTGCAAGGGCACATTTGTACGTATATCAAAGGGACTTGCTATATATGCAATCAAAACATGAAAACTCTATCCGTGAAAATTAACTTCTTTCCAAATTCGATTCTATCTACAAAATATTTATAAGGGTCAAGGAACAATGCTTACACAAAAACTTAAAAAATAAACAAATTTATCAAGGGAAAGCAACCTCCTTGAAAAACTTAGAAGAGAAACAAACAAACAAACAAAGAGGAGTAAATCGAATCAGAGAGAGAAAGGTACAATATGAATAATATAGTGTTGCTGGGAAGAGAAAAAGTACAACATGAACAATACCAAGCGAATGCAGTCCACGGCTTCTACTGCAAAAGCTCACAGAAAAACTAATAGTCCAAGTGAATTGAATTTAAAAAAAAAAAAAAAAAAACTTGTTTAGCTTTAAACATTGAGGAAATTATAAGAAAAATCAATTAATTAAAATCAGTATACATATTTAATTTTTTTTTGTAGGAATTGGAACCCTGATAAAAAAAAAAAAAAAAAGCTCTGGGCTGATACGGTTGCAGCTTTCGTGACAATAAGTCAATTCAGCAATAATTGTGAAATTATTGTAGCAGGATTACTTAGTGAATGAAAATAACCAAGCGAAATCCTCTAAAACCCAGAAATTAAAAATAAAAAACTTACAAATATATGCGGAAGAATCACCTTTTGGGATTGGCGTGTTGGGTTTGGGCTGCTTGAAGGTGCTTTTGGGGATTGGATTTGGAGGCGGAACTGGTGAAGAAAAAGAGTCGCAATATGTATTGTTGTTGTAGTGCTTCTTCTCCTTCTTCTTCTTGTGGTTTTT